>PVJO010005631.1:0-96629 GCA_004026905.1 Hystrix cristata | reverse complement strand
GGGGCCATGACAGACAGAGGACAGAATAGATTTTTTCCCCAAGTGGTATGACAAGCCACACCATTAGGGATACTTGAAGGATGATACGGTAGAGAAGCAAGGGTGGAGGATGGCCTATTATGGCCGATTTCACAGAAGAAGCTACTTAGCTCACTTCTGAAAAAGAGCAGAAGTATGAGAGGTTTTTTGTCCTAGTTTGGGAGAATCCTTTTCTTTTTTTGAGGTGCTGGGGATTGGTATGTGCTGTACCACTTGAGCTAAATCCCCAACCCCCTGGGAAAGTCCTTTTCTCCTCTGCCTCTTTTGCATCTAGGCAGCTGGAATTTGAGACAGTTTCATGCCTCCCAGGCAGAATGGCTAAGGCACGTGCATGCTCCGAATGGGTCTTTGCGGCCCAGAAAGTGCTATACCCAGAGGTAGCTGTGGCCGGAAAGTTAGCGCTTTGAGAAGCTGGCCCCAAGCTAATAGCCTCAATGACTGCCGCAGGTACCAGCGGGAGTACAGCGAGTTTAAACGGCAGCAGCTGGAGCTGGACGATGAACTGAAGAGTGTAGAGAACCAGACACGCTACGCCCAGGTGCAGCTGGACAAGCTGAGGAAGACCAACGTCTTCAATGCCACCTTCCACATCTGGTAACGAGGGAAGGGAGGTGCAGTGTGGCCAGGGAGCCACCTCCCCTGAGAGCAGGCCACAGGTCACCTTCACTCAGCCAGGTGTCTGCCATTTCCCATGGCGGGATAGGCAGTCATGGGCTGGGATCACCAGCCTGGTCAGCTGCCCGTATTCATTTATTCTGTTTCCTCCACTTAACGGGTAACCGTCGCATGTCTGCAGTGTGGTAGGCACTGTGCTGGGCACCAGGAGGCCCAGAGCAAACAACACTCAGTCCGCCATCCAGCCCCTTCCCATGTGGTGAAAGGTGGATAAACAGCGGCCAGGTGTGATACCGGTGGCGATGGCACACCCCAGTGCTGTGGGCTGTGGAGACATTGCGCAGGGTGGGAGGCAGCGTGGAAACTCCCGGCAGAAGCTGACATTCAGGCTGAGAGGTGGAGTTGCTGTCTACAGAGGGGGAGTCGGTGGCAGAAAGAACACCTTGTGCAAGAAACAGGACCAGGGTGTGGTAAAGGCAGAGAGCCAAAAGGTGCCCGTTGTGCCTGGAGATGCAGTGTGGCAGGGTGACCGCAGATGAACTAGAGAGTGACCAGCTGCCAGAGGAGCCTGCAGGCCTGGACGGGGTTTGGACTTGATCCAGGACACAGAGAGAGCAGTAGATGGTGAGGAAGGGAAGTGACTGTTCATCTTATCCGTGTCTGATAGCTGTACCTGCAGTGAGAGAAATGGCTGGGGGAGGAAGTTAGGGTTCGTTGCAGAAATCGAAGCAGGAAAGGAGGAGTCTGCCCTGAGCTGAGAAGTAGACAGGTCGAGAGCCTGGAGGTTTTGAGGGGGAGGAAGCTGAGAGTGTTCAAGCAGGACACCCTAGTTTCTGCTTTGACGTGTGAGCAGAGAGAAGATAGTGGCTCAGGTTTGGGGCATGCTTGCAGGATGCCAAGTGGAGCTTGGGCACACACCCGGAGCCAGGAGGGAGATGTGGGCTGAGACTGTCAGTGGCCAAGTCCCCACCTCCACACTCTTGCAGGCACAGTGGACAGTTCGGCACCATCAACAACTTCCGGCTGGGGCGCCTGCCCAGTGTCCCTGTGGAGTGGAACGAGATCAACGCCGCATGGGGCCAGACAGTGCTGCTGCTCCACGCCCTGGCCAATAAGATGGGTCTGAAGTTTCAGAGGTAAGAGACACGGTCCCCGAGGTGCAGTGCAGCTCAGCACAGCCACATCCCTGCCGCGGTGGAGCCCTTGGAGATCCCCCTGGGCAGTGGCCCCTTCTGTGTGTGTCTCGAGGTTCTTCCCACTGATGGGAAGAACAGGTGCAAGACGAGTCCCCAGCACCTCAGTGTTCCTCAAAGGAGTTTCAGTCATTCTTTTATAAACCTCATCCCACACACATATTAGTCCACAGGAGGCTCCCAAACGTTTATATTATAAATGTAATTTTCTTTATAAACAAAGTCTTCTTTGTTTGCTTTTTGAGACAAAGTCTTGCTATGTGGTCCAGGCTGACCTTAACTCATGCAGCCTGGGCTAGCCTCAAACTCGCAATCTGCTTGCCTCATCATCCCAAGTACTGGGATCACAGGGATGCGCCAGCACACTCAGCAACAAAGTCTTTGAAGCGTGACTCCTGTGGGGAGCTGGGAGAGAAGGCTGGGAATCATGCTGGAAGTCCCTGGATAAAATGCAGGTTGAAAAGCCAGTACTCACTTTAGGAAGTCGCATATCCATCTCTGTCTGTATGGAATTTTAAGGGCTGGGGATTTAGCTCAGTGGTTAGTGCTCGCCTAGCAAGCACAAGGCCCTGGGTTCGATCTCCAGCACCAAAAAAAAACTCCACTGCATTTTAGGTACCGACTTGTTCCCTATGGAAACCATTCATACCTGGAGTCCCTGGCAGACAAATCCAAGGTACTTATGGGTTACAGAATTCTTACTCCTCCTAACAGAATGATTTTTGTTTTGGGGCTGGGGGTATAGCTCAGTGCTGAGTGCTTGCCTGGCATACACAAAGCCTTGGGGTCCATCTCTAGCACTGAAAAAAATAGAAAAGGGTTTGCTTTTTTGTTGTTGTTGTTTTGTGGGGTTTTTTGGTGTTTTTCTTGGGGGGTGGGGTTGCTGGGGATGGAACTCGGGGCTTTGCACTTGCCAGGGAAGCGCTCTGCCACTGAGCTAAATCCCCAACCCCGGGGGTTTGCTTTTGATATTGGCATCAGTCACTTTCCTTCTCGGACTGAGCCATCCCATAAAGGTCCAAAGCCTTTTGCAGGCGTAGCTCTGCGGGGCTGTTGGAGGAAGTTGGGCTTCCTGGCCTGTCGAGGAGGGTAGGGCAGATCAGAGACCGTGTGCACTGGGCTGGGGAGAGATCCTGCACAGTGGGATTGGTGCTGGGAAGCAGCTCTGTCGTTTTGAATTTGGCCAAAGTTATTGCTGTCGTGCAAGGTCGTGGAAAGTAGGGTCCAGCACCACAGTTGTTTTTGGTGGATACGGAGTGCGACTGGAGAGGCTGACAGGACCGGGAACAACCCCAGGTTGTCTGTCTGGGTGCCATGACCACAGCTGTTGTCTCGCTTGAACAGGAGCTGCCGTTGTACTGTTCTGGGGGGCTGCGGTTTTTCTGGGACAACAAGTTCGACCACGCCATGGTGGCATTCCTGGACTGTGTGCAGCAGTTCAAGGAAGAGGTGGAGAAGGGCGAGACGCGGTTCTGTCTTCCTTACAGGTCAGTACCCCCATACCGAGGGAACTTGTGGTAGGAACAGATTGTGCAGCATTGAAGGGAGGTGAGAACTCCAGCGAGGGTGTGAGTGGTAGGAGGGAAACCCAGTGCAGAACCCCACGGTGCCAGGCCAGTGGGCCAAGGCTGCCCCAGCACTGCAGGCAGGCAGAATGTGGCCCTGGGTCTGGAGTAGAAGGCTGTGGGCTTCGGTGGTTCCGGGATTTTCTTGGCCCAGAGCTCAGGCCTCTCTCCAGCGTCAGGCAGGTTTTCCCTGCAGCCTCTGGAAATGTATAGGAATGCTTCTCCGGATCCAGGGGTGGGTGGAAACTCTAGCCTGAGACAGGAAGGTGGAGCTGGGCCTGTCACCCCAAAAGAGACTTCTTTTCTCCCTCGAGCTCCAGGGTGCCTAGGAACACAGCGAGGAACGCTGTGACCCTCCCTGCCCCCACAGGCTTCTCAGCTGTTTGGGTGTGTGTCCTGTCCCTGCACTCTGCAGTGACAATGAGGCTCTTGTGACAGCCTTCTTGATGTTGGGCTTTCAGGCAAATCCCAAACACAGCACAGTGCCCCGTCAAGAGCTCTGTTAGATGAGAGGATGCGAATGGTGCCATGATCTGCCCCTGCCCTGCCCCCTGGCTCGCACCGCCTTAGCCCAGGTCTCAGTTACAGTGTGCACTTCTGTGCTACCTGCAGGATGGACGTGGAGAAAGGCAAGATTGAGGACACTGGTGGCAGTGGAGGCTCCTACTCCATCAAAACCCAGTTCAACTCCGAGGAGCAGTGGACAAAGGCGCTGAAGTTCATGCTGACCAATCTGAAATGGGGTCTTGCCTGGGTCTCCTCGCAGTTTTATAACAAATGACTTCTTTTCCTTAGGAGGGTGTTCGCCTTAAAGGCTTTAAATTTTGTTTGCAAAAAAAAGTTTTAAATTAAATTTGGGTGATATTGAACAGCACATGTTTGCAATACCAAGAGACAAAATCCACAAAAGCCACTTTATTTGAAGATATCGTGTGACGGGTGGTCTCTGGAACTGCAGCCCACTGCTGTAGCTACCACCCAGCCTGGTTTTGCCCCCACCCTGTGCTTTCCTTTCCTTCTCTCCCTGAAAAGCAATTCAGCTTTCCTTTTTTTAACTGAGTTGTATTGAAGTTAATGTGTTTTCACTGGATTTTATCTCTCTTGACTTCCTGCACATAAAATATGGAGTAGAAACTTTGGTCTCCGCTGAGACACGGCTCTGCCCGGCCACCGCGTGATGCAGTCACATGATGCCATGTTGGGTGCCCGAAGCTGAGCCCTCTCCTCCCTGCATCCCTCGGCGTGGCGAGCACAGATGGTCTCTTGCGGACATTCTGCAGGGTGTTGGTATTTGTCATAAAAGATAGGCTACAGTGTGGGAGCTGCCCTAGGTCCACTGTTTATTTTGTATTCTGGGAGAACTGAGTTCAAGGGCAAATGTGTGGCAGTTCTGGCAAAACAAAGATGGTTTGCTTTTAGTTTTTTAAAAAGCTAGTGGGGAAAAACCCAGAATCCTAGTCAGAGCAGATCTTTGCAGAGGAAGCATATTGTGTCGCTCTCAGGGACAGAACAGAGACCTGACGCCGAGGGAGACACAAGACCGCCTCTGACAATCACAGTCACCCAGCGAGTCTCCTTGAGGACCCAGGGTGATGGTTATCTCTGTGTTCGATGTGCCCTATTAGTGACAGGAAAAGCAGGAAGCTTGTTAGCCAGAAATGAACCTACAGCATGACCTGCCTTAGCCCAGCTCTTCAACGCTCTTAGTCTGAGGTGACAGAGAGGACACACATGTCCTCTTCGGCTCCTCCCTGGTGCAGAACAGGGCCTAAAGTTGGCGGCTGCGCAGCTCCCCGGAAGCCAGGCCCTCGGCAGCTGGAGCATGAGCATCGGTGCCACGGCGGGAGAGAGAGCAGCGGCCCTCAGCGCCCCAGGTGGGAAGGCTGGGCTGCCGCGGGCCTGGGGTGCTGGCTCCCACGCCATGGGTCAGAACCACGTAGGAGAGCTCAGCTATGCTCCCCGAGGCGATGCCAGTGATGCTCTGCAGATGCCCCACGACCTGCAGAGCGGATGACTTCCCATTACTCGGAGGCCTGAGGGTGTTTCAGTGCACGCGCACATGAGCACACATGCACATTCACGCACACTGCTTGGGAAGTTAGTCTCCAGAGCCACATGTAAATCCTTCACTTCCCTCAACCCACAAGGGAGGTCAGCTCAGACCCCAGCGCCCACCGGTGGCCACACCACCTCAGTACCTTTGCCCGCAGCGTGCCACAGAGATGCCACGCGACACATGCTTCCCTGCAGACACTCTGGGGAAGTATGAGGGGGTGCTGGGCCTGGACATTCTGTCTTTCGGGAGGTTACGCTTACTAAATGTTCACAGAGTAGTGGCTCATAATCATAAAGAAATGAACCAGCTCGATGTGGGCTCTTGTTTCCAAAGGGGAAAACGAGCATATTTCAGTCCTGCCGGTTCCCCTCCCAGGGCCCAGGCCGCCATCCCAAGCCTGGGTCTTGCTGACACAACCTGTGTAGGTGTCCTGAGCTCCCCGGGGCTCTTGGGGCAATCTTTCCAGTAGTGGGCTCTGCCGGCCGGCCTGCCCCATGTATGTACCTGGCTCCAGCACATGTGGTTCTGGGTGAAAGCGCTCGCCGCAATGATCCCTGCTGCCAGCAGCATGAAGTCTTCCTCCACCGAACCAAACTTCTCCCTGAGCAATTAAAGCCATATAGGTTTCAGAGCGGAAGGAAATGTGACCGTGCTAACCCTAAGCCTGGAGTCTCACCTGTGCCTTGCTGCTCCTGGATTTTTTAGACTGGAAGGAAGTGGGCAAGTGCTGGCTACCTGACCCGCTCCCCGTGCTCGCCGCTCGGCCAGCACTGGACACGAGTGGCTGGTAGCCTCTGCTGCTGCCTGTCTCCTATCAGATGCAACTGTGAGGCTCTTGACAGCCTGACTCCAGTAATCAAATGCTTCTGGCCAACTTGCAACCCTGGGCCTAGCTTTTTTCTGCTAAGTGACTATAAAAGCAGCCCAGTAATCTCAAATTATAAACACCTAGGAAGGAAAGTATGTTAGTTACCTGAAGTAGTGTAAAGGTCAGAGTAAAAGCCTTTCCTGGTTGGGCGCGGCAGGCCAGAAGCTGGTGAGGACCGGGCTGGCCCTGCCGACCCCCGCTGTGCGTTGGCCCCTGCCACCCCCCCTGGAGGAGCCCCATACCCTTGCAGCTGACTGGGCGTGGCGTTGCCCACAGCAGCCCTCAGCAGGCTCTGGTACACGGGCTCATGCAGAAGGTAGACCAGGTCGAGCAGGATCAGGCAGGTGGCGTGCAGCTGTGTGGCTGGGACCACGCAGCCGTTGTACCCTAGGTGGAACAGGGGCATGGTGGAAGCACTGAGTGGATCTTCCCCAGGATGTGACGTAAGGCTGCTCAGCTATTGATACACTTCCTGGTTGCTAAATTCCATGAGCAGAAGGTCAATTTTAAAAGACGAAAGAACAGTGAGAAGCCTCTATCTGTAGCACATGTATCATCCCAGTGTCATGGTTCCTCTTATTTCTGTCAATAAAATCTACTCTGCCCCTGCCCTGCAATAATAAAAGTGCTGCCGGGCGTGGTGGTGCACACCTATAAACCCAGCACTCAGAAGGCTGAGGCAGGAGGATCGCCAAGAGTTCAAGGCCAGCCTGAACTACAAAGTGAGACCCTGTCTCAAAAAAAAATTGCCTGCAGAGCCCAGGTGGAAACCAGCTGCCCAGCCTTGGGAACTGTTTTCCCTAATGGTGCTGGTGCTGGCAGCAATCACTTGGTCACCCAGCAGCACCACAGCCTTCCTCCTTTTCCTCACTGGCAGGTTCTGGCTGGTGTTCCCAACACCCTGGGTACAATTTTATTGCCATTCCCTGGTGCAATAAAGTACCTAACACTTCCAGGAGCATCTCTATGTACTCCAGGGGAGTGGAAAGGTTTATTTGGAAGTCCAGGGACTTCAAGATGTCCAGCTCCGACTCCAGCAACTCTTCTTTAGTATATGGGTACCCCAGGGCCTGGAGGAAGTGCAAGGCCGCAATATTGTTGACAATCTGAGCAAAGAAAAACCGAATGGGGAAGGGCTCAGATCCAGGCACACAGAGCTCTTCCCGTCCTCCCACTCTTCCTGCCTCCCTAGCTCAGTCCCCTCTTTTCTTGGGGTCCACCAGATCATCTGTTTTCTCTAGGCACAGGGCTGCCACGGGCACTCCCAGCCCTCTGTGTCCACACTACCCTGAGCGCCTTTCGCCCTGTTCACAGGGCCTTTTCCCATTTAACAATAAATCCTCCGAGCACACAGACATTTTCAGCACTGCAGCACTGGTACCCAGCGCAGCATCTGGCCATAGGAGACACTTGATAAACATTTGCTACATGAATGATACTTTACTTACAGGCAGAGTGACGCAACCACATTTCATCCTTTCTCAAGTAATTGTTTGCCTTCAGTGCTGATAGGTAGGCTAGCAATTTGGGCACCTGGTATAAACTTTCCTTGTGGCTAAGGGAAGGACAGGTGACCTGTGTGACGCTGACATCTGTCCAGCAGTTCTACTTTGGGAACAGGACTTGGGGCTATTTAATTGCCGCCTCTGTGTGACTGTGCATGCTTAGAGGGTACGCTCAGGAGCGTAACTGTTCTCTGGAATTTCCACCTGAGCAGTGTCAGCTGGCCTAGGTGTGGACTTCCCACAGCTACCTTCCACGGTCTCCCACTAACACTTGGCACCCACGAGTAGGCCAGCTGCTTACTTTGTAGTGGAAGGAAAGCTTGCTGGCCAGCTGGACACACGACACCAGGCGGAGGACAAACATGCTGCAGAGCTGCTCCTTCCGAGCCCTCCAGTTCTGAGGCTCTGTCCACTCGCTGTCCCCCAGCTGGACCCTGGCCTGTGCACAGATGTCCTCCACCTGCTTGACCATAAACCTGAGAGGAAGGGAGGGGCGCATGAACCACCCACACCTGCGGATAAAGGTAGTCTGTCTTTCCAACTGTTGCGCTTTATTCTCCCAGGGATCAAATGCTGGCCAGGAAATTTACATTTGCAAATAAAGGAGGGTGCGACACGAAGTGAGGGCAGCCAGTCCTTTCCAGTTGATTCAGGTGCATTAGCCACTTGCTACTCACAAGACTTCTGCTTGGGACTTTACCTTTCTAGGATTTCTACAGCCTGGTAGCTCACAGATTTCTCCAGACACCATTGTTCAGACAGGAGAAAAACGAACTCTGTCAAAACAGGAAAGAAGAGCCTAATTCACAAGGTGCGACCAACACCGCCCTGAGCTCCTGGCACTGCATCAAAGCCCTGGTAGGGCTGGGAGAGAAGGTCGGGAGGTGAGAAAGATGAGCCCAGACAACCAGAGCTGAGCTCACTTGTCTTTGCCACCAGCAGCGATCAGAGGCACGGACAGAGGCTGACTCGGGGCCAAAGCCAAGGGTGTAGGACACCCACCCCTCAGTGACCTGTGAGCCTGCCTGTGGGTTGCACTGATAAAAGGCTTGGCTGGTCACACACAAACACACCAGCTGGCCTAGCGGACTCTGCACCACGCTGGGAACCGGCTTCAAGGGAGGCTGGGGACTCTTGTTTCCATGTGGTGTTGGCAGGGCCAAGAAGGCACCTCCTGCAGCTCCATGGTCCTTGTGACACTGTTTGTTCAGTCACCACCCTCTGGAGCGTACCAGTCAATTCACAAAACTCACTGGGGAGCCTAGTGTGGCTGGGCCTCTCCCCGGGTGCGACTTTGTTATTGGGACTGAGTTCTTCTGAAGAAAGAACCCCTCAATCAGGGAACATGGCCCCCTGAGGGGGAAGGGACCCCTGGGGAGGTGGGAAGGGCAGGATATCCTGGCACAATTTTTTTTTTTTTTTTTTGTAGTGCTGGGGATCGAACTCAGGGGCTTGGGTTGCCAGGCGAGTGCTCTACCACTGAGCTAAATCCCCAACCCCCCTTTGGCACGATTTCTGCCCACCTCTGTTTCTCTTTGCAAAAACAGCCCCAGACAGAATTTTACTTAGCTTGCAGTATCAGGAGAGGGTGGGAATGGGGCTGATGTCAGCTCTCAACAAAGAAAGCGCCTACAGACCTACGAACTCTTACTATTGAGCACCAAAGAGTCACAGGTTGAGTGGCCTTGTCCGAAATGCTTGAGAACCACAAGTATTTCAGATTTTAACATTGCATTTTGCTAGGTGTAGTGACACATGCCTGTAATCCCACCACTCGGGAGGCTGAGGCAGGAGGATCACCACAAGTTCAAGGGCAGCCTGAACTACATAGTGAGACCCTATCTCAAAAAAAAAAAAAAATTGCATTTCTAATCTGAAATCTTTTTTTTTTTTTTGGTGCTGGAGATGGAACTCAGGGCGCTTAGGCAAGCGCTCTACCACTTGAGCTAAATCTCCAACCTCTCTAATCTGAAATCTGAAAAGGTCCGAAATCCAACATCATGTTGATACTCAAAGAATTACAGAGTTTTGGATTAGAGATGCTCAAATTTGTACACATACAGTCAATTATCATGTTTTCAGAGGAAATTTGTCTTTCTTAGATGAAAAGCTGTATTTAAAAGGTCAAAGTAGAGATTCGGAATTTAGCTAAGTGGTAGAGCACTTGCCTGGCAAGCACAAGGCCCAGAGTTTGATCCCCAGCACCAAAAAAAAGTCAAACTGGCATCTGGGTGTGGTGGCACACACCTGTCATCCCAGCATTCTGGGAGGCTGAGGCAGGAAGATTGGAAGTTTGAGTTCAGCTTGGTGACTTAGCAACTTAGCAAGACGCTTAAATAAATAAATGAATAAATAAATAAAAAGGGCCAGAGATGAAGCTCAGCGTGAAGACCCCTGATTCAATCCCCAGTACTGAAAAAAAAAGTTTAACAATCTACTTGACATACATTGCACAGATATACGTACACAACCTTATCTAACACAGACCACAGCCCTGTTAGTACTGTCCCACCCAAACGAGAATTTGTTCAAGCAATCCAGCAAAATGTCCTAGTACACATAATCGTCTGTCACCAGCTAATCCTTTTATTGCTGGACTTTAGGCTTTCTCAGTTTTGTGCTTCCACTCTCTCTCCCCTGCCCTTTTTCTCCAGCTGTTTGATTTTGTTTTGATTTCATCTGAATTATCTGGACACTCTATTTTCCATCTTCGTTTTCCAAGAAGACTGAGCTCAGGTTAGGGAAATGGGTGGCAGTCATACCTCTTCCTAGCTACTGGCGCCTCCTCTGCTCCCAAACACACTTAGAGCTGCTACTGAACACAACAACCCTTCACCTTTCAAAGTTAGGGCTCCATCTCTCCTTCTCATTGTTGTTGATTTTCTTGATTTCCACTTTTTAATTATATTTATTTATTTTGAGACAGGGTCTCACTATGCCTGGACTTGAACTCACTCTGTAGCCCAGGCTGGCCTCAAACACACAGTGATCCTCCTGCCTCAGCCTCCCAAGGGCTGGGTTTATAGGCCTGCACCATCATGCCCGGCTTGCTGTCAATTTTCTTGAAAGCCTGGCTGGCATAGCTGCTGCTTTCACTTCCTCATCCATTCTGTAATTTTCCATAATCCAGATTCTACCTTTCCTGGATTGCTAAAATGATCAGGCCGAAGGCCAGCAGTGCGTCCTACTGCTGAGCTGTCATGGCACCAGTCAGTCCTCACTTCTGCTGGTGTCCGACAGCTGGGGCACTCTGGGACCTCCCTGTCAGCCTCCCATGTCCTTGGTGCTGCTTCCACCTTCTTGCCCACTCCTCTTTCCTCTCGAGTCTCCTTCCTGCTCCACCTCCCCAGACACAAACCCCTCCCCAAGGGCCTGTCTCTCTCTAGGACCGCCTTTGCTGCCACAGCTGCAATATCGTTACCAAGATAACTCGCAAACTTTTATTTCTAGTTCTGACCACTTTTTAAACAACCTGCTGGAAACCTCTGGATATTCAAGTGCCTGAACCCTGCAAGTCCGAACCAAACCACTTGTTTTCACAAACAGAAGTTACACTTGCTCTTTATTTTTGTAGTGTGCCATCTTGGTTTCTCTTTTGCGGTACCAGGGGTGGAATCCAGGGCCTCACTCATGCTAAGCAAGTGCTCTGCTGCAGAGCCACAGGCCTCCCTACTCACTTTTCAAACAGGATTGTGCTACATTGCCAGGGTCGGATTTGAACTTGCGGCCCTTGGGCCTTGGGCTCACAACAGCTGGGGTCACAGGTGTGCGCCACCATCCCAGCTGTAGGAACCCAGAGATTGCGCTGGATCTCTATTCCATCTCCCTATCCTGGGCAACGTGACAAGAAGAACACGTGTTAAAGAACCATGGGTAGGTGCTGGAGGCTCACGCCTGTCATCCCAGCACTTGGGAAGCCGAGGCAGGACTGCCTTGGGTTTGAGGCCAGCCTGGGCTATACGCAAGACCCTGTCAAAAAAATTTTAATTAAAATTTTAAAAATTAAAACTAGCAAGGGTTGGGGATTTAGCTCAGTGGTCGGAGTGCTTGCCTCGCAAACATAAGGCCCTGAGTTCGATCCCCAGCACCAAAAAAAAACCAAAAAAAATTAAAACTAGCAGACAGAAACACACGGCTCTCCGAGTGACCCCAGCCTCTCGCCTGCGCGCCGCGCTGCACACCCACGAAGCGCGTCTCCTGGAAGCGGAAATGGCCCCGCCGGCCCGCGGCCTCGCGCACGGCCCGCTCGTTCTGCCGGGCCAGGTGCAGTAGCGCGTCCTCGATGGTCTCGGTGGCCACTGCTCCGAACTGGAAGTCACCCTGGCAGGCCGACCTGGGCCTCGCAGCTCTGTCCATGCTCAGGAGTCGTCTGGGGGCTGCCGAGCCCGCTCCCCCGTATCTGGCCTCGCCTCACGCCTGAGGGGAACCACCGTCCTTCGCGGCGTGGAGCTCGCTCAGCTCTTCCCGCTGGTCGCCGACCCCTTAGCCAATCAGAAGGCTCGGCCGTTTTCAGTTGCCCCTCCCCCCGTCCAAGAGCAGCTACTCGACGGAAAAGCGAAGGTAGACTACAACTCCCAACGTCCCTCGCAGGGGCCAAGGACTACTATTCCCAGCGAGCCCCGCGCCTACGCCGGCAGAGCAGCAATATGACGGCCGCGGGAGCTGGTGACCCTCTGGACGCCAAGGATGGAAAGGCCCGGTTCGCTCAGCGTATCGACCCGACTCGGGAGAAACTGACTCCCGCGCAGCTGCACTTAATGAAGCAGGTGCAGCTCGCTCAGTGGCAGAAGACGCTGCCCCAGCGGCGGGCCCGGAACATCATGACCGGCCTGGGCATCGGGGCCCTGGTATTAGGCATCTGTATCCGTCCTGTCTGTACCGCTAACGGGGCGGGGACCGGGCCGGGGGGCGGAAGCGCGGAGAGAGCTGAGCCAAGCGGCTGCTGTTTGGGTAGAATGGCGTTACTGCCCAACTCTTTGTTGTTTTCTTCTTCTACGTCTTGTAGTCCAGTCTGGGCCTGGGTAAAGCTTTGTAGCCCTGGCGGATCTCGATCGCGAGATCATCCTGCCTCAGCATGTCGAGTGCTAGGATACAGGCGTGGGCCACCACGCCTGACCTAAAGTTTGTTACTCCTAAACTGCTGTTTTCCTATGACGTAGTAATAACGAAGTTGAAGTCTTGGTTCAAAAATCTGGATTTGGGAGAGTAAGAGGGGTGGAAGGGAAAGGGAATGGCTGTATTCCGAATAATTTCCTGAGCCCGCCTCCCCAGATGGTTACACCATCTACTCGATATCCCAGGAGCGTTTCCTCGATGAGCTGGAAGAGGAGGCCAAAGCTGCCCGAGCCCGAGCTCTTGAAAGAGCATCGGGACCCTGAACCCGGGCATTGACTGCCTCCAGCCTGCTAGAGGCCTTCACATGGTGGATGCTGCCCGTGACGCTGTGGAAACCGACGCCTTCTAGAAGCTTCACTGGCCTACTTACTAACTTTGGACCATGATTGGGCCCAAGTAGCAAAAGACTGAATTCGGCCACTGTCAGTGTGACATTGGCCTGTTTCCTATGCACTGTGCACAGTGATTGAGCCATTGTTTCCTTGTTTGAGAGGTATATGACCTTGGCTTTCCCAAAAGTTTCTGACTTTGTGGTTTTCCCCTTTCACCTCCCATGGACCCAACTGTGATGGGGGTGGGCATGGCAGCTCTGTGCAGTGTTGGAGCCTAAAATGGGAAAGATAGAGTCGATTAAGAACAATAAACTTGAGTCATCTACCCTGGAGCCAAGCTAGTCGAGTGGGTGGGTGGGGTGTTGGCAAGCTCTGTGGGCAGTAGCTACAGTGGTGGCATTGCCCCAGGGAGCTGTAAATGTTTAACTAGAATTACTTTTTCCGAGAGATCTTTCCACCTGATTTAAAGGAGAGATCACTGGGCTGTTTGAGACTGAACCAGGTCTTAGGGGAAGGAAGGTCACTCTTCTGTCCTCTACCTTCAGGAACACACTCTTACCCTAATCTTACTGCTTCTCCCATCCCTAGTTCAGTGGGTGAAGGATGAGAGAGAAGTAGCCTTCGTTTTGTTTTGTTTTTTACTTTCCCTACTGCCCATCTGCACAGGCCTAGGTTGAGTCCAGAGGGGATCTTAGCTTGGTCAGCTGGACCACTGAGCTTGTAGTTTCCCCTTGAGCTGCCAGCAGGTGATGGCTGGGCAGCTTCCACCCATCTCCCTTGTGAAGGAAGAGTCCCTTCTATGTAGGCCTCTGCCTCACCCAAGACTGCCCCATTCTTGAGGCAGGACAGGGACAGAGTCACGGTCCTCATCTCCAGCATTTTTTATTGGCCACTGCTAATGTCAGCTGGGAGTGAGCCCTCTAGAAGCATCCAGGCTTGAGTGGGATGGTGCAGGAGCTGGCCCTTGGCTGGAGCCAGGGTGAAATGAAGGCAGGGGCTACAGAGCTGCCACCTCCAAAGGGCAGCAAACAGCCCCCACGGGTATGACTCTTCCCATCTCCTGGCCTTCTCCCCTGCATGGCGGGTCCTCCTTGCGGAGCTGAGCTGGTCAGAAAAGCATCCCATTCTGAGAGCACAGGCATCGTGGGGGTCCCTGGTTGGGGGAGACACTGGGCTTCTGTTCTGAATTCACTGCAGGGGGAAAGGAGTGCTGAAGAGGCCTCCAGGTGGGCAGAAGGCAAAGCCGCCACGTGCCCCTCCCTCAGCCGCCCTCACCATCCTTCCAACATCCCCGGCGAATGTCACCCCCTTGCTTGCCCGCTGCTCCTGGGAGCCTGTGCTGCTGCCACTCAGAGAGTTCCTGCGCATGACGCCTGGGAGCGGGACCGGGAGAGCTGGGTGAGGGAGGCACTGGTCCCCGACCACAGGCAGACCCTGGGCCCAGGAGAAGGCTAAGTGGTCAGCAAGGGGTATCAGGGGAGAGACCAAGGCCAGGTGGCTGTGGGCTCACCGGGGCCCAGGGGCTCGGAGCGCTGCAGGCTGTTGCGGCGGGACGCTGGGAAGCTGCCCTTGGACAGGCGGCGCTGGCGGCTGGACAGCATGGCAGCTGGGGCCACAATGCCTGGTGGGGGCTGCTTCCCCAGCCGGCCGTACAAGTCCTCGATCTCCTTCTTCTGGAGCATCTGGAGCGCCTCCACCTCGGACAGGTGCCTGAGGACACAGAGGGCATGAGCAGCCGCCCACCACCCCACACCCCGCCTGCTCCATCCCGTCCTCCCTGCTCACTTCTGCCGCAGGCTCTGCAGCTCTGCCCAGAACTCCTCATCCTCCCCGCTGCTCTCTGACTCCTCACTGCTCAGGCACAGGCTGCTGTAGGAGTAGCTCATCCACACTGGGCTGGCATGGCCCAGAGATGGGGGGCTGTCCCCCATGTGAGACTCAATCCCGATGTCCCTGTCGTCCTCCTCTATGGCAGTCCCCAGGCCCTCGGTGGCACGGTCACTCTCGGCCAGAGCCTCTCTGGGCTCCGGCCCACCCCCGGCACTGTCCTCAGTGTCTGAGCTTTCTGGGCTCAGCAGAGGGGTTGGCAGCTTGGAGGAACCAGAGAGAGGCTGCAAGGGGGTAGGTTCTGCTGGTTCCTTGGACGAGGTCACCTGGAAGCGCCCAACGAGCTGGGGCTTCCCCTCTGCAGGAAGACACAGAAAAGGAGGAGAGGGATGGGCAGGAGGCAGGAGGGCTGGGATCACAGAGAGGGCGGGAATCTGAGCCCTCACCTTCCAAGATGGGTGCCAGTCTGGTTTCACCCAGGAGTGCCCACGCAGGACTTGGGGAGCCCTACAAGGTGTGGGTGCGTGAGGAGGGAAATGGCCTGGACTGGGGCTTCTCCAGTCACCCCCTCAGGCCCCTCCTCACCTCATTCTCTGCCTCTGCCTCAGCTGTGGGGGGCAAAAGGCTCTCCTGACCCCCAGGAGCAAGCAGAGGAGGAGGTGGCAGGCCAGGCTGGGGACCAGGAGATGCCAGAGGACACTGGGCAAGGAGCCCAGGGGTTGGGGACAGCAGGGACTGAGCCACAGTCATCACAGCCAGAGAGAAGGCACTGGCCAGGGAAAGAAGAGGGGCTGCGGTGGTGGTGGGGAGGGTGGAAGGGGAGGGACACAGAGGGAAAGGATGGGGACTTAGAGAGCCCTGGGGAAGTGGAGGGGACGGGGCCTGGGCTACACTGGAGGGGAACAGAAGCGGAGAGGGGGAGGGCTGTGGAGACAGACTGGAGACCTGGGTGGAAGTCGGGGAGAATAGGCAGGGGCCGGAGGAACATGGAGGAGAAGCAGTGGGGAAGATGGGGAAGACTGGGGCTGCAGGAGACAGGGGTGTTCCTGGCGGAGATGGGGAGGCAGAGAAAGCAGCCCAGCTCCTCGGTCCCAAGGCAGTGCCGCTCTGGAGCTCTGCTGGGGAGGAGGCAGCATGAGGTTCCAGTCCCCGGCCATCCCTTCCCAGGGTGTCCAAGGGTGGGATGAGCAGGGAAGGACCTGCAGGGAAGTACACACCACTGGGGTTGTCCAGGAGGGTGGGCAGGGGTGCTGGCTCCTCCTGAGGGAGACAAAGGGGAAGCCGAGCCTCAGAGGGAGGTTTCAGACGGGTTTTACAGTGAAGACCTGAGCTGCTAGGACAGGAGTTTTGGGATTTGGAAACACCAAAATACTCAGAGAAAAAGAGCAAAGTCTGCAATTTACTTTCCAGTGGCTCAGAAGAAAAAATGTATTTCTTTATGTTTCTGTGCACACAGAGAGGGGAGGAAGAGAATGATTAACATCATAAAACTAACAACTGGAGAATCTGGACAAAGATATCCAGGAGTTCTCTGTATAAATCTTGCAGCTTCCACCCCCAAGTCTGAAAATATTTCCAAAGAAATGAAATTTTTAAGTTTTCGTTCAACACATTTTTCTAGAACAGGAGTCCACAGTTTACAGTACACTCTGAAATGGGGTAAGAGCTGCTGTCTTCTGGTCCCGGAGTACAAGAGCACTAACACAGGGGAACTGCTGGGGACAGGGCCACTCCTGGAGGGGCCCGGAAGGGCCTGACCTGGGGACCTGCGGTGTCTTCGGCAGCCTCAATAGGGCTGAGGTCTCTCTTGAGCAGAGTCTCCACCCGCTGGATGACCTCCCGGATCCGTCTCAGGAAGCCATCGCACTCCGAGGGCAGAATGAACTCATTGTACACCTGTGAGGGTCACAGGGCGGGAGGAGGCTTAGTCACCTCACTCGGCCCTGCCCTGGATCTCTAAAACCCAACCACTCACACCACTGGGTCCGCCAGCTGCCAACCCCAAGCAATGGCCACTCGGTCCTGTTGTGGACCCGGCCCTGGACAGCGTGAGAAGGGCAGTTGGGAAGGAGGGGTGTGAAGTCACGGGCTATGTGTTGTGTGCACACCAGGTGCCTGGCACAAGCGTCGCATTTGTTCTCATTTTAAATGAGTCAAGGTCTGGCTTTCTGGGGTCTCACTAACACCTCGTGTCAGAGTGAAGATAATGCTCACACAGGCGACACTCAGGAGGCCTAAGGGCACAGAGTTCAAACCCAAGTCTACAGAAAGTTGGAGCCCAAGTTCTCTGCCTTGTTGCCTGGGTGCTTTCAGACACAACCCCGCCCACATCGGGTCTGTAAAGTGTACACAGGCGACCCAGTACACATCTACATGAGACAAAGACAGAACACCAGGTGCCTCCCATCTGCCACGAGGGTGCTGGGCACTGTGCCTACAAGAAGCAAGAAACGGTCCTATGCCCAAACTCTAGCGGAGGGGACACCTACTGCGTGCCAGCCGGTGACAGCCAGGGTACTCGGGACCCTGCCCACAGGGACTGCAGAAACACTATCCAGGGGGCTGGGGACGTAGCTCAGTGGTAGAGCGCTTGCCTAGCAAGCGCAAGGCCCTGAGTTCAATCCCAGCACCCAGAACAACAACAAACACCTAGAAATCTGTAACTGATCACCAATCGCCTCCCCCTCCCAAAACAAGTGCTATCCCCGTAAGAGACCAAGTCATACAATTCGGGACGGGAGAGCCTGGACAGTGTACAGAGGAAGCCTTAGGGTCTAACGGGATCTAACTTCTTTGGAGTAAGAAAAGCAGTCCTTTAAGGAGGAGCTGCCCTGTGCGGCCACTTCTCAGGTCAGAGGAGCTCTGCCAAGCAAGTGCTAGCACCTGACAGCAGCTGGGCTCAGAGAAGTCAAGAAACTCACCCAAGGGTGGGGGAGTCGGCTCAGGGCTCTGTGCTTACCTAGAATGCACGAGGCCCTGGACTCAATCCCCAGCTCCAGAGGAAGACAGGAAAACAGGAAGCAGAAGAAAAAAAGACAGGAAAGAAGGAAGGAAGGAAGGGAGGGAGAGGGAAACTTGCCCAAGTCCCCTGAATTTCAGCAGAGCGGAGCCCCGAGCTGTGCACGCCATGCAAGCCCACCCTTTTGTCAGTTCCACCCTGCTGGGCGGGAAGAGGTGAGAGACCAGGAAGGCAGAGGACAGCGACATGGCTCAGAGTGAGGATGCAGGAGGGTGGAGTGGGCAGCAATTCTGAAAGGCCGTGCTTCCTCCTTCAGTCCTTACTCTAGAACCACAAGTGGCCACTCACGATTTGGGGCTGAGAAGCCACAAGCTCAGACCAAAGTGTCAGGGGCACTCTGCTGCCACGGGAGTGAACTGGTCAAGAGGAAGAGATAGACCCTGGGCTTGGGGCAGGGCACAGACCCGAGAGCCCCACCACCCAGACACCAATGTGGCCACCAGAAAGCTGGGAGGGCCGCGTGGTCTGACGGAAGATGATGCTTGGGAGCGAGTCCCCACGCATGGCATCTGTCCTCTCCCCTCGACGCCCACAGGTTGGTGGCCTCTGCTCCCACAACAGAACACCATCTTCCACCAGAACTTCCCCTCACGAAAGCCAGGTGGTCCTGCCTTGGGCTGCACCGCACTACCTCCCTGAAACTCACTCACTGTAAGAGACGTCCCCCTGCCTCGGCCTCCATCTCAGAGTCCTCTGATGACCCAGCCTCCTCTCCTGCCCTAGAACAGGGATAGGTGGTATGCACTCTCCACCTCTCTCCAGCCTGACCCACAGTCCGCGGCTACCAAGGACCTTGCCGTGGCTGCCATTCCCACTTACCTGCCTCTCTTCATCCCTGACCTCCTCTCTCAGCCACTGCCAGCTCCTCTTAGTTCCTCTGAGTTGCAAGCTGCCCTTGATACCCCCTCTCCCTAACTATCAACTCAGCAAATATTTATTGGCATCTACTGCCCCACAGCACTAGATCAGCAGATCTAAGGATTCCAACCAGCTAGTTTTCCCGAATCATCCCTCCCTTCCCCCATAACCCACTCTTTCCTTCGTCCACCTCCCAGCCGGGCCTTCATGGCCCAGTGGTCTCCATAAAGCCCATTCTTGTTCTGTTACACTGTCCTCCGCATAAGACCATCTACGACATGTGCCCCCTCTACCCCCACATCCCCCAGTGCTCCCAGGGACCCTTCCTGCCGGCAACCGTGGCTTCCTCCAGGAGTCCTTCTGGCCCCACATCCCGGATAGCTCCCAGCCTGGAAAGCCTCTGCCTGGGCCACACCTCCAGCTCGACACCACCTCTCCTCTGCCCCACAGCTTTTCAGGCCCCACCTGCCACACCCTGGGTCGCTCCTGCTTGGTCCCTGCTACCCACCCGCCCTGTGCTGACAGCCAAAGAGTAACACCTCTAGTGTGCACTGCACACAGCACGCTGTGGACCCAACTGTGCTGTTCTCCATCGCTCTGGCTGAGGAGCACTCTGCTGGGTAAACAGAAAACTTCCCCCACACAGAGGTAGAGGTGTCCTTGGAGCCACTGTGCCAAGTGCCAACTAGCACATCATGTACCATGCTGCTGGGTCAAGGCATTTCAGCACCACTAGGCATCAGGAGAGCCAATCGCCCCGTCGTCCTCTCCCCCTCACCATGGCAGCCGCGATCTCTTCTGGGCTGTCCCCATCCAGGTCGAACTGGAAGGTCACCATCTTGCTGTTGTGGGTCTGGAGCTGGCATTCGACCACTCTGTCATTCTGGTCTGAGACCTTCAAAGTCAAAGTCAGTGAGGGGAAGGTCAGTGCCCTGCTGTCACGTGAGCTGCCCCACTCCAGCCAGGCAGGCTCCACCCCAGTCTGATCTTGGAAACAGCCCGGCTGCCCGCGGGAAGCAGTCACACACCCTGACCCCCTTTTCTGCTGGCCCCACCCTGGTCACTCCCCAGCTCCCACACCCCTCTGTACACTCATGACCCGCAGCCGGGACCGCGGCCTGCGCCGGGGGCTCTTCCCTGGGGGTCTCCGCATCCGCCCCAGCCCCTCGCCCAGGTCACTGAGGCCTGATGCTGCGTCTGAGGCATAGCTGCAATACGCAAAGGAAATAGGGGTGTCTGAGGGGACCCTGGCACCCCAGAGCACCCCATGTCAGCCTGGCACCCCAATCCACACCAGAACATACCTGTCCCCGGGGGAAAAGTCACTGCTGGGGCCGGAACGTGGGATAGACATGGCAAAAGCCTGGAACGGGGCAAGTGTTCGTGAGGCTGGGGCAAGCCTGCTGCTGGGGGCAGGGAGATGCCACCAGACGGAGGGGGGTCCACACAGCGTGGTGGCCCCCAGCGACCGACTTGGCTTTTACAGCGGGGGAGGTGGGTCAGAGGCTCGGAGAGGCCAGAGACCTGCGCGTGACCCCCACTCACCGAGGGCAGACAGAGCTGAGGCTCCGCAGGGCTGGAGGTCGCCTCCCCAGGGGCCTCAAGGGCGGGCTCTGAGGCCTCCAGGAAGCCAGAGGAGCTCAGGTACCCGTCGGTCTCGCAGTCCGCTGGTGGGCAGGTGAGAGGGGTCAAACGAAAAATAAACCAGTCTAGCCAGGGGGGAGCTTCGGAGGGCAGGAGGTGTTCCCCAAAGGTGGAAGGCGGCTTAAGTGACCATGTCCCCCAGCTGGACTCCAGGGGGTGAGGGGCAGGCACCCATGGTTCTGGAACCAAGGCTCCAGGCTCTGTGACTTACAGGTAGTGGATGAGTAGCTGGCATGGCGGAAGAGGAAGGATTGGTGCTGATCCACCTCTGGCTCCTCAGGCTCAGCGGGGAAAGCACCAGGGGCACCGGGAGCCACGGGGACAGCTGCTGGCATAGGTCCCGGCTTGGCTGGCGGGGCCTCTGGCTCCCCAGCTTTCCGCAGCTTCTCTCGCTTTCGCTGGATGGCGGCGACCCGCTCGCGCACTGCCCGGGCCACTGGCTGGTAATCGGCCTCACAGACCAATCCCAGGGCCACCTGGTGTGGGAGACGAGGAAGCCACCTTGGGATCCATCATGACACCTCATGAGGCCGCCAGGGTATGGAGGCAGGGAGGGCACCATTAGCAAGCAGCCATCGTGCTTGGGGGCTGGTGATGCCTAACATGGCCACCGACAAATGCTCTCAGTGACAGTGAGAGGTGTCTGGTCAGCTTCACAAGTGCCACTTCTCTAGAGGACCCTGTACTCCCTCCCTCCCTGTCGGCCTCCTAGCCCGGGCCCCGTCCTCTAGGCCCACATCTTCATCTCCCTCCCGCCAGCATCCGCCCATCGCCTTCTCGTCCTCCTCTTTCATTTCAGTGTGAGCTCTGCTGGTGAGAGGACATTGGACAGGGTGACCTGATTGCAAATCTCAACCTTAAATTCACTCCTGGCCAGGTGTGGTGGTGCATGCCTATGATCCCAGGAGGCTGAGGCAAGAGAACTGCCACAAAGTTCAAGGCCAGCCTGGGCTACATAGTGAGACCCTGTCTCAAAAAACCAAAGAAAATCCAAGACCTACTGTAATCATAGACCCGCATTTAATTTTGACTCTCAAGGGGAAGCCTTCCTGGAGTGGATGGTTCTGAGCATGCAGGAAGAAGAGAAAGAACAAGAGAAGAAAGGGAAGGGGAGAATGAACCAACAAACTGATGAGAAGGGTGCTGCAGGACAGACAGGTCCGCAGGAGGGAACCAGGATGCTGGCGTTAGGGCAGGAGGGGTACCTGCAGGAGATACAGCAGGGGCCACTCCAGTGCCCCACCCTGCCTGTGCTCACCATCTCCTGCGCCACCTCCTCGGCCACGTCCCGGCCCAGCTGGAACAAGAACTCAATGGCCTGGTTGTCCCTCGGACGCCCCCCACGCCGCACATCCTCCATGCGCAGCCAGAGCTTGAGGTTGGGCTTCTGGCCGTCATCCTCCTCGGCCAGCTCCACGTGCACGCCACGCTCCTCACGGAAGAAGGCATGGGCCAGCAGGTCTTGGATGGTGAGCCTTGAGGGGGGCGTGGGGTGAGCAAGGCCAGGCGCCCTCTCCCCCACCCTCGACTCGCCCCTCGGCCTCACCTCTCATTCTTGTCTGTGCGGATGCAGCCTTCAATGATCTCCTTCACCTCCGGCATCTTGACCTTATAGAAGCTGTTTGGCTTGGTGCCCTGCGGGAGGGGCCTGGTGAGCCTTGGGCTGGCTCTGGGCAGGGGGCCCGCCAGGCAGGTCAGGTGCCAGCATGAACCGGAACAGGGGTCCTGCTGAACACTGCTCATTTGTAAAACACAGGGCAGGACCTTTGCCTGTCCATCTCTCAGGGTAGCTAGAAGGGTCCAAGGAGAGGTGGGAGAAAAGTTTGTAAACAGTTGGGAGCAGTGTATGTTACTATTCTAATCCATGTGTGCATGTGTGCATGCACACAGGCATCCAGTGCCCTGCAGTGTGCACCAGGGCATCATGGCAGCAGGGGGATGGAGTCTCATTATATAGTCTAAGACATCCACTGAACTCTGAGTGATGCTCCTGCCTTAGCCTCCCGAGTGCTGGGATGGCAGGTATGTGCCACCACACCTGGCATACCAGGGCATCTTTTCACCTAGCCTGTCTCCATGAAAGGAAGTGGCACTGATTGCAGGCCAGCTGGGGCAAGAAACCAGGAGGGCAGCTGGAACCCACCCTCCGGTCCCACCCTCACCGAAGTGACCTTGCGGTAGATCTGGGCTGCATTTTGGCACTCCGAGTACGGGTACTCCGAGGTGGCCATCTCCAGCATGCACATGCCAAACGCATACACGTCCACGGCTTCGTCATATTTCTCCTCGTACATCTCAGGGGCCATGAATTCTGGGGTCCCTGTGGGGTCCACAGCAGGGGTCAGGCTGCAGTGCCCTCAGGTCCCACCTCTTCACATGGTACACACGGGCCAGGTAGCTGGGGCAACTGGTGATGGCCACTGCCCAAGAGTGCATATGGGGTGCCATGGTCCCCCCACCCCAGCCTCCTATGGCCTAGCTGGTGCACTGGGAAAGCCCCAATTGAGGGAGGGAGGGTTCGAGGCCCTCTTTGGACACCAGGTGGCAGCTGTGGCAAGGACCCTTCTAGAGGGACACACCGATGACGCTCTTGGCAAAGGAGGCACGCTTGAGTGTGGCCAGGCCCAGGTCCCCAATTTTGACAGAGCCCGTGGGGCCAGTGATGAAGACATTGTCACACTTGAGGTCCCGGTGCAGGATGGGGGGCACCCGTGAGTGCAGAAAGTGAAGCCCCCGCAGGATCTGGCGGCTCCAGCGCTGAAGGACCCTGGGCTTCATCTCGCGGAAGCGCCTGAGGTACCTGGGAGGGGTGACGCCAAGGCCGCGGTGGGGAAAGGTCTCACTGCAATGCTCCCCTTTTCCCACACCAGCCCTCGGAAGAAACAGAGTCACAGAACGGGTCTGGCGGCAGCACAGCAGTGGGGAGCTCAGGGAGGGAGGAGTAACTGTCCCGGGCCAGGGGAGGGCTTCGCAGAGGAAGCAACTGTTTTGTCTTGGGGAGGTGAAGTTCAAGGGTGAAAAGGAGACAGAATGGAAGGTTTCCAGGCAGAGGGGACGCTGTGCTCAGAGGCGGGACACAGCAAGTGACAGGGAGATGGGAGGAACTGCTGGGAACCAGGTTTGTCTGGAATTAGACGGAAAAAACAGGACGCTGGGTCTCAAGGAATTTAAGAGTAGGCCAGCAGCATGGACTTTATTCCCAGGGCCCAGGAAACCTTGGAGGGGCTTAAGGAGGGAGTCACGGGTCAGGTTTGTGATGGGGACCAATCGTCTGGACTGCAGGGAAATTGGGGCGCTGCTGCAGGGCTCCTGCAGGAGGACAAGGACATGGCAGGAAAGGCCCAGCGGGATGGGCCCCCAGACCAGACTGATGGGGACAGGGCATAGCAGAGAGAGGCAGCACCTGGGATGACACCATCTCCCAGGAAGGGACACAGGTGGGGCAGTGGGAAGTGGTGAGGAGCCAGGAGGGGTTCAGGAAGCAGAGCACGCCCCACCCCAGAGCTCACGTCTTGAGTGTGCCCGAGGTCATGAGTTCGGTGACCAGCACGATGCAAACCTGGCCCCTCAGCACTGATTTCCATGAGTCATAGAAGCGGACGATGTTTGGGTGCTGCAGTCCTTTGAGCATCTCCACCTCCTCAGAGAAGCGCTGCCGCTCAGCTCGGGACAGTTTCCGAGTCTGTGAGACAGGGACGAGGTGCTGTCAAGCCTGGACCCCAAGGATGAGAGGAAGCGGTGCATGGAGTAGACCAGGAAGGATGAGGACTGGAGCCTGCGGGGCCCTTCAGGGTGCCTCAAGGACACCCCCCCACCCCCACCCCCGCCGCTGGACACAAGCGCCTTTTATGCAGCCGGGTCTGGGACTCCTCAGCTCAATAGTGCCTTTGTGGCCGGCCCCAGCAGCCGTGGGGCTGGCAGCAGGCAGGCAGCGGGCAGACCATTGGCAGGGATCTTGGGGCCACAGAGGGGTTGGCCCCAAAACTTGGGAACTGCTGGATTCAGACAGAAGGCGAGGAGGTGAAGGGAGGCATAGGGCAAGGCCCAAGCCCGGGGACCAGAGAGCCCCCCATTGCCTCGCCCTCTCCTCTCCCCGACAGCGCTTGGCCGCCTCTCCTGGCCTGGCCTGGAGCCTGGGTGGGGCACTGGCACCAGCGAAGGGCCAGCTCCGTACCAGGGCAAAAGTGGGGGGACTCTCTCCCAGGCTTTGTCGCCCAATCTGACTGTGGAGCTTCACGGACACAGCCCACCAGGTCCTCCCTGCCCACATGCAGAGTGGGAGCCACGGGAGGGAGGTCCTGCCAATGAACACCCTCTGGGTCTGTGAAGGGCGAGCCCGGGTGGGCTCAGGTGTCTGCCCCTTCCCACAGCTGTGGAGAGGCCAGGCAGTCTGCCTGCTGGGCCTGCCTGCTGCTGCCTCTGGGAGGGTACGCGCAGCCACGACTGTCCTAAACTCTCTGGGGGGAGTGGACCCGTGTGGTGTGCCTGGCCTCCAGCCTCCCGGCGGAGGGAGGGTGGGGGCGCCAGGACCCAGGTCGCTGTGAAAGTCTCCAGAGAAAGAGGTGGAAGGCACTGAGGGCGGGAGACTGGGGGCCAGAACCCCATCCCTGAACTGCCTCCCTGCCCAATTTTCAGTCCTGTTCCAACTCTCAGGGATCTGTATGGACGTTTATGGGTGCGAGTCCGTGCCCGTGGACAAGCCATCACACACCACCTGCCTCAGTTTCTCCTTCTAAGCCCAGCCGGCGCCAGCCAGGTCGCCCACCGGGAGGAGGGGTGCCTGGACATGTGACAGGAAGAGCGCGTCCTCCCTCGCCGCTGTCCCCGTCCCATCCTCAGACCCCGAGCCCCTCCCGAGGCGCCGCCGCACCTGCAGCTCACACCACGCCACCTCCACCGTGGTGTCGGTGTCCAGCCCCCGGTACACCGTCTTGAAGGAGCCGCGCCCGATCTCGATATCGAACTTGAGGTACCGGCCGTCCGGGGACGTCGCCACGGCCTGGGTCTCCGTGTCCTCCTTCTCCTCCAGCTCCCGCCGTCGCTCCCGGGCCGCGGCGTCGGGCCCGGATCCGCCCGGTCCCCCGGCGAGCTCGGGGCGCACGGAATCCGCGAGCGGCGCCGGGTCGGCAGCGGGCCACGCGCCCTCGAGGAGCTCCCGGGAGCCGGGCGGAGGGCTACGCGCGGGGCTGGTGCCCGCGAGGCCCGGGGAATCGGAGGCTTCAGGCCCGGGCGTCGCGGGCTGCGACCAGGCGCTCAGCAGCCCCAGGTCCACGGAGCTGCGGCGGCCGGGGCGCAGGGCGCGCGGCCGGGGCTCAGCCCTGCCCGAGAAGCGCCGTGCGCGGCGGGCAGGGGCCCCAGGGCGGAGCGGCCCAACGGGGCCGAGGGGCGGCGGGGGCCGCAGGACCAAGTCGGCCTCGGCCTCGGACATGGGGACCGCGGACTCCGCGGCCCGGGGTGCCAGCATCGGACCGGCCGGACGCGGCGAGAAGGGCGTCGGAGAGGCGCGGTGGGACTGGCAGCCAGAGAGTGCGCAGCCTAGCCGAGCTGCCCCGCCCCGGCCCCGCCCCGGCTACCTGGCCCCGCCTCGGCCCGCCCCACCCGTGGTGTCCCTCGCGGTGACTGCACGGACCTGTCGTGTGTCAGGGCACAGGGACACACGCCGCAGAGGAAACTACCCTGGGCCCGGTCCTGGCGGGAGAGGGGGGGCCACCGCGGCCTGCGTGCCCCAGATAAGGCCGGCTCCCAGTCCTATCAGTTGGAGCAGCCTCAGGCAGACACGAAGGTCAGTGGAGAGGACTGGTTTTGTCTGCCTCGCTGCCACTCTGGCCTGCACAGGGACGGGGGTGCACACCCCAAGCCCCCCTTGCCTGCAGCCCGGCAAGCCAGACTGGCTGTTTTCGCTGTGGGCTCCTCTCCCCCTTCTGTTTGCCAAAGTCCCCCATAAACCAAAGTCCACATCCGGTTTACCCCCTCAGCTCCCCTGAGCCACAACTACCCTGCCCAGGCCCAAGCTGTGTCCCATCAGCCCTCCCGACACGGCCCATCCACAGGCCTTGTGTTGACCCAGCTGCAGCTCACTTGGGTGGAACTGGCAGCCTCCCCAGGCAGTGAATGCACAGGCAGGCAGCGGGAGTTGAGATTTTAGTGACATAAATCAGTGGCGCCCGCCTCACTGCCCACCCTCAGGGGCCCAAGGTCTTCGTACTACCCCAAAGGTCTTCATACTGCAGCCAGGGCTCCCCCACCCCTGAGAAGCCCCAGCACTAGCCTGAGAAGGGAAAGGAGGGAGGAGACCGAGGCTGTACAGGGACCATGTACGCAGACACATGGCCGTGTCACCTGGGCTCAGGCCTGTCTGGGATGGAGACCAGTGAGGCCAAGAGAAGCAGTCTCTTCTCCCTGCACCCTGGGTTCCCCATTCCAGGGACAGAGGTGAGGCAGGGGGAACCCATCCCTGTGTCCCAGCCATCTGGTCTGGAGTCCTGTGGAGTCCAGCGGAATCACAAATCCAGTCCGTGGGGACACCAGAGCCCTGGGAAGTTGAGAGGTGCGAGATGTCAAGGGACACGGGTTCTGCTAGAAGAACTTGACACCTCGGCCGTCGCTTAGGGTGATGATCTCGGCCTTGTGCTCCTGCTGCAGGGCCTGCAGAGCCCGCAGGAGAGTCGCCTCATCCAGCCCGTGGAACTCTGGACAGGAAGAGATGGGCAGTGAAGGACACTCAGTTCCCTGAGGGAACGTAGAGACCCCAGTTCAGCTGGAGCTGAGACCTCCCAAAGCCAGGGCTTGCAGAGGCCCACTTCCGGTACTCCTTAGGAGTAGGGATGGAAGGAAGCTGAGTCGGGCTTATTTCCCCCTCCCGAGTACTCCTGGAGACTGCCCCTACAGCCCTCTTCCCCCTTCCCCCATCCTGTCTGATTTGCTTGAGTGACACCATCCAACTTTGGGCCAGAAAGAGGAGGCCCTGATGATCAGCCCAAGGTCAGGCCCCTGTCACTGAGCACTGACCCTGCTGCACACTGGTGCAGGACAGGAGGCCCTATCCTGACAGTGAGTCCAGCCAGTACCCTCGCCAGGCGCTGCTCAAGTCCAGTGCCAATCCCCACCCTCCAGAGCCGGACAGAATGGGGCTGGGCGCCAAGGGCCAGCCACGGTTTTGGAGATATGGCAGGCAGATACTGCAGGAAGATGTGTGAGGTGGCGGGCAAGCCCTGGCAGGCTGGCTCACCTCACCCCCCCGAGGGCCCAGCTCAAGCCAGGAGCTGGCACTGAGGAAGCCCAAGTGGTGGGCTGGGCAGGCAGCCGCTGAAGTCATGGGGTGATGGTGGGAGCGGCAAGCAGAGGCCTGCAGGGTAGGGGGAAGAGACGAAAGCCAGAGACTCCACTGGGGCTGCCAGGGCCTGGCAGGGAGGGAGACAGCACCCCCAGGCGCCCCAGCGAAGCCTGAAACTTTTGGTGACTGGGCATCAGGACCAGAGAGGAAAGAGCTAAGAAAGCGTTTACACTATGTAAAAATCGAAGCCTACACAAATCCTTTCCTGGCCCCAAACCAAAGGATTTAAATGGGTTGGGGGTGTTGGCCCAATCTCTTCAGCTGACATCCACAAATCTTGAGCCCTCTGTAAGAATATGGAGTGAAAGAGCCTGAGTCAGCAAAGGAGACAATCTCAGGCTTAGTCCCCACACTGGCTCCTCAGTCAACAGCAGCAATCCTGCGCTTCTCATGGTCTATCCCTGAAGACCTGGGAATGTGGGCTGTCCCTAGGAAACTGCACATACACGCCACAAACAAGACTACAGGGTTTTCTGACTCTTAGATGTGGGTTAAGAAATTTTCTATTATGGGATGCAGAGGCAGAGAAACAGGAAGTCTGAGTATCAAGCGAACCAGGACTGGAGAGGTTTCTGATGACAAAACTGGAGGCAGGGGGGACTGGGGATTTAGCGCAAGTGGTAGAGCACGTGCCTAGCAAGCACAAGACCATGAGTTCGATCCCCAGCACCAAAAAAAACTGGAGGCAGGAAAAGGCATTACCTTCACCTTCTGTGTCTTCCCCACTTGTAAGCTCATACAAGGTGAACACAGAGTTGTTCTGGCCACTCCTGGAAACCTGTGGACACCGAAAATGAGAGTTAAATGAGGACCAAGTGTCTCCTGGGACAAGGTAACCTCAGCAGCTTCACCTCTCATCCAGGATTGGTCCCTATTCCCAAGCCAGGGTGCTCAGCTCCACAGTGGCCCCAAACCACAAACCCCACATGTGCTATATTTGTATGTGTACATACACACTGGGAACCACTGGACCACAGGCCCTCACGTGTCTGAAGAGTGACCTCTCATTCTGGTTGTTTCCCTGCTCAGGAATGGGCTGTGGTGTTCTGTTATATTTAGGATGTTGATGCTTCCTCCCCTTCTCTTTCCCTGGAGAATGTGTGGGGCTGGTGGTGGCTAGAAATCTGCGGGCTAGTGTATTGTATTCCCACACCCACACTGCTTCAGAACGTCTCATTTATTTGGACAGCACCATAAAGGTACACTGGGGGTACCTGAGTGTGGCATAAATCAGTGTTTTTTCTGCCCTTCCTTTCCCCATTTATCTCCTGTGGCCAGAGGCTCTAGCCAACAATAGCACTCATGGTTCCCAGTGCCGCATTCTCCAAACATGGCCTCACGTACCCTCTGGCCTCCTACTGGAAAGGGAGGTTCTGTGCAGCCAGAGAAATTGAGTCACTGAAGAGCGACTGCCAGGAAGGCCTACGCCTGCTCTCTCTGCCCCCTCCCCATTCCCAAGTGTGAATCTGGGAACACCAGGTATCTGCTGGGCACAGAGAAAATTCCCCTTTGCCATGGGTCATCGCTTAATTCAGCCGCAGGATGGTCTCACCCACTGATAAATGAGTTTCCCCCATTCTTCTGGCCTTCGCCACATGATCAGGAAGCTAGACTTGTTCTTATCCAACCACTCGAGGTTCCCTGTAAAACAGAGACTGAGGAAATCACACTCTAAAAAAAGGGACAAAGAGGCAAATACCAAGGTGGGTCAAGGTGGAAGAGACTCTGCTTTCAGAGTGAGAAACTCTATATTTTACTATTACTACCTACAAGGCACCTGCTCTCCTTATTCCACCTGTTTTCAGGGTTAGGGCACAGGTAGGCTTTATTAGGTTGGTTCACTTTATTTTTTTTTAATTAAAAAATAATTTATTGACAACTGCAACGTGCCCAGTGCTCCTCCACACTGCTAGGGATACAGCAGGGAGGGCAGCCGACTATGCTGCCTTGTTGGATTTTACCTCTCAGTGGTGAGACCCAATACACACACAACCAGACAGAAAATGTAGTATGTTCCGTATGGCCAGATGCAAGGTCAAAAATTACCAGGGAGGGCTGGGGATTTAGTTCAGTGGTTAGAGTGCTTGCCTCACAAGCACAAGGCCTTGAGTTCGATCCCTAGCACCAAAAAAAAAAAAAAGAAAAGAAAAAAAAAACCCACCGGGGAAAGGAGTTGGTAAGGGCAAGCTCACAGCAGGCAGAGATGCGGGGAAAGTGAGGAGTTGTCTAAGAAGCAAGCAGGGAACAGCATTTCAGGTAGAGGGAACAGCAAGGCCGCTCCCACCTGTGCAAATAGGGAGTGTGTGGTGGGAGAGGTCAGGGTCTGGGGCAGAGACCACTGGTCCCCAGGACTCCAAGAGCTATTTCAATTTAAACTGGGGGGAGAGCTAGGAACTGAGCTGTCTACTGTACAGAATACTGGGCTATAAGCCAGCAGAGAGAAAAAAAGTTACTGAAAAGAAAATCCAAGTAGGAAGAAACATAAGGAATCAGAGAAATGGAACCCACCTTTCTTCCTCAGCTCCTCTAATACAATCTGGATAGATTCCACAGGAAGCTTCCCTGGTTGAAGGTTAAGGAAATGGCATACATGAGAATTAGACTGGATAAAAATTCTCAGCCAGTACCGTGCTAAGAACCACATGCCCTCTCCCCACACACACACACGTGTGCACGCACAATTTCTGAACAAGATATACATTAGCATTTCCTGGATATTCCGGGGAAGGAAAAACAAAACAAAAAAACTTCTTCCAATGAGAAGGAAGAACTTCAGAAGATGAAAGGTAGTACCACTCCTCATCCTCTCTGCTTTGGCTTCCTTCAGCCTTTTTCCACAGGTGTTTTGGGAATGCACAGCCACCAAACATAAACGACCCTCGCTTTTCAGTGGGGTGGGGTGGGAGGAGAAAACCACTCAAGGTCGCACCCGGCTGGAGGCTCACCCAGAGGGCAAGAAATTCAAACAGCCAAAAGGGCTCCAGTGGAAAAGCTCGGAACTCGGCTTAGGGCACCAATTCTAAGAACCAAGCACTCAGCCCGAGAGGGTCTGAGGCCGCATGCCGGGGGGCGGGGGAGGGGTGGTGGTAAACGGAGTCAGCTCTTCCCCAGGTCCAGTCTGACGGGAAGCTGCCCGCCGGAGCGAGGGGGGCGAGGATACGCTGCAGCTTGACGTTGTTGAAGAGCGGACTCTCCTGCGCCTCCATCACCGTCATGCTCGACTGTTTGTGCAGGCGGCAGAAGGACAGGACCAGCGAGCACCAGGCAGCCAGCTGCTTTTGCCGCGTGTCCACGTTGGGCTGTAACCTGCAGGCAAGGAGAGGGGCGCGCGGTCAGCGGCCGCGGGGTCGACCCTCGCTCCGGCCGCGGCTGCGGAGAAGTGAGGGGCGGAGGAGGGAGCGACGGCGGAGTCCTCTCGCCCTCCGCCAGCGAAGCATCGGGGCCGGGCCCAAGGCCCCGGGGAGCGGAGGGAGGAACAGCGGGGCTTCGCGGGGTTGGAGCCTCACGTAAAGAAGGGCGGGAAGCGATACTGCCACGGCCACTCGAAACTCATCGCCATCGTAGTTGCCCCGGAAACCCGGAAGCTCTGCACAGGACTTCCGGTGTCCCCTTCAGCTTGTCCGGGCAGGGAGTGCAGCGCAAAGGTTCCGGCGCCGGTCAGAAGGCGAGCGGCCCGACGGCAGGGTCCCCTGGCCTTTGTCCGTAGGGCATCGTCCGGCGGAGCAGAAAGAGGCCTGGAGAGTCTCCTGGTTCAACCCCAGAAAAGGGTAATGAGTTCTTCAGAGCGTCACGGTTAGTAGAATGCAAGTAGATCGGGTCTCCTGGCCCACCTTGGTGGCGGTGCCTGTAATCCCAGCACTCAGGAGGCTGAGGCAGGAGGATTGCAGTGAGTTTGAGGCCAGCCTGGGCTATGTAGTGATTCAAGGTCAGCCTGAACTACCCTCGCTGTGAGGTTCGAAACACCCTGGCAGGCGCCCACCCCATGGAGTATTGCTGGGGCAGGAGGACACCCAACACATTTGTGAGCCTGATTCCCTGACTGGTCTCACTACTGGGCTCTCAGGGTACCCCAGTGACCCTTTACTTGTTTTTCATTGACTCCTAGTCACCCTCAACATAACTATTCAGACTTCTCCATGTCCCTTTTTGTTGCCATGTTTGGGTCCTCCCTCAAACATGCCTCTCTGCTTTTACTCCTTCCTTTTTGGACTGAAGTCCAAAGAAGTGTCACTTCTTTCACAGGGCCAAACCTTTAGCATATCTCCTTGCTCTCCTTTCCGACTTCCTCCAGGACTTCTTTACCATTTTACCTCTCTCCCTTTGCCCTGGGTCCTCGCCCTTAAGCTACAAACATGCTCAGGTCACTGCTGTTTAAAAATATGTGTTGCCCTCGACTCTTCCACTTCAGTTTCATGTGTGTCCCCCTAACCTTTCCCTCGCTCAGAACCGTCCTGCACTGTGCACAGTATGACCAACAAATACTTGTTGAGTGGGTGACTGAACCTTTGATTGGCACTGCTTCCTCAGAGACCACCATCTCTGCTACACGACTTTATCCCTTTTGCTACCATCTCTCTGATCTTTCCCTCTGTTGCAGTTCTTTTCTCCAAGTTCTTTAAAGGTGAATGTTTCCTAGGAGTCAAACCTCGACCTTCTTCTTTCTGCTTTCTCTCTTAGAGCTCTCCTCCCTGCCATGGGTTCATAATACATTTCTATGCAGAAGCCTCCCAAGCCTTTGCTTGCACATCCAGCCTCTTCCCAACTCTGCAACCCTCATTTCCAGTTCTCTGTGGGACACACAGCTTTTTCCACTGTTATCTCACATTGTATGTCCTTCTCTTCAGGACACTCCCTTGTCCTTCTGGCTCTTTTCTATCATTAGAGTCATCTTTCTAGTAACTCAGGTTCAGAGTGTGAGTCATCCACCCCTAACTCTCCCCTTCATCCCCTCATATCCAAGTCCTGCCAATTCCCTTCCTCGTTTTTTTTTTCCTTCCCTGTTATTAATCATGTTCCCTGCATATAGTTCCTTTCCACTTCCCCATCACCAGGTCACCTTCCCAAGCCTGGACTATTACAGTAATTTCCTAGTTCATCTCCTTTCCTGCTTTCTCATCACTCATTCCAGGGTTTTCCTTTACTTTGACACACATCTGCTTCCTGACTAGATGAATGTCACCAAAGGCAAAACCTAGACTCAACTATCTTTGCAACACAATATACAAATAAGGTCTTACACCAGCAGGGCCCGGATGTATGTTAGTAAAACGCATGAAGGCAAATACCAAGAAGGACTAGATACACCTTGGAGGAGGCAGATGTATTCATGGAAATCTCAGCTGAAAATTCACATCCTTGGGGAGCAGCTGTCTCTCAAAGACAGCATGTCCCTAGAGCAGTGTGTCTCTGACAGTGACTAGGCACGTTCCTGGAGGCACAAGCACATATCTGTGGAATGTCCAGGGCGTGGATACGCACATAGGGAGGAGATCTTCAACAGGAGGAAGGTCTCTCAAGAGGCTGAGGGTGCCACAAGGAAACAGGTGGCTCCACAGAGAACAGAGTTATATTTGATGGCCTGTCGGCCATGTCCTGGGAGGGCTGGACATGAAGGCCCCTGGTGAGAACTGGACCTGGATGCCCAGGGAGCACTGCTCACATACGGAAAGGGGTGGAGAGGTGCCGAGTAAGTCTCCAGGGAGCGGGGACTGTTGTTCTGGTGTCTCAGGATGCTGACAGGAGGCTCCGTCCAAGAACTCCATGGAGATGAGAGTTCTCTGACCCCAAGCCCAGGGCTCCTCGGCCTTAAGCTTCCTCCCCGGCACATACATCGTCCAGCTGTTGGCCCTCGTGGACGCCAGGGGGCAGTGTGTGGCCAGGCTGTGGGCCACACCCGGTGCTGGACAGTGTAGGATGAAGGGCAGGGACTGGAGTGCGAGTGGTAGCCCCCTTCCCTCTGGCCTTCGTCCTGAGGTCCCTGGGGATAGATTCCTATTGCTAGACAGCTTTCCTCTTCCCAGGCCCTGGGAGTAAACTGAGGCATGAAGCGAGGAAAGGCTGAGCCTCCAGGTAGCCTCCTCTCCTCCCGAGTCACAGCCTCGATCCCCCGCCCTCCCCCAGCCTCCCCAATCCCAGGCCCAGCCGCTGTCCAGGCCGGAAGGGAGTCTCTTCCTGCTCGCTTCCTGGAGCTGGGTCTGGATGAGGGCAGGAAGGGCCCCTCCCTGGGAGGAAAGAGTCAAGGGCTGCGGGCTTCAAGTGGGGGTGAGGGGCCCCTGAAGCAAAGCCAGCTGAGGGCTAGTGCTGCCACCCAGAGCCCGGCGCCTGTGTGATTGGCATCGGCTCCGGGAAGGACGAAGCCCCCTCCCCCAGGGAGGTGACACTGTACAAAAAAGAAAAAGTTTTATTTTGAAGGTTACAGAACTGGTGCCAGGACCCCGATGCCCGACTGCGCAGTGCGAGCGAGGGTGGGAGGGAGGGGGACAGTCCGGGTGGCTCGGGGGAGAGGCTGGAGGTGGGCTGACAGTGCGGTCCCAGCTAGGCCTTCGCCTCGCTGTCTTTACTTCTCCACACCACGAGTGTGACGAGGAAGGGGATGAGGCAGATGGGAGCGATGATCATGGCCAGGAGCACGTCTTCTGGGGGGTCGGAGAAGGTGGGCTGCACCAGCGAGCAGTTGGCAAAGTGCAGCTGATGGGTCTCAAAGATGACCCTCTCGGCCAGGGGGTTGGGGAAGCCCAGGCTGAATGCTTCCGCCTCCTGCTCCAAGCAATCGCGCAGGGCACTGTAGGGCCTGCGGAGGGGACCGGTGAGTGCCAGGCGGCTCCCACCCCAGCCGCGCCCCCCGGCACCGTCCTCCTACCTGCTGATCACGGTCCAGTTGCACCAGTCCTTCTCCACAAAGTCCATGTGCTCCTCATATTTGGCCCAGCAGAGCCGGGCGCTGGCCTCATAGTTGTCCGCCTTCTTGTCTGTGGGCACAGATGGTGAGACACACGCACCCCCCAGCCCCGTCTTCACACGTGGGGACCCCTCCTAAGCCTGAGGGGAGAGTCGGGCTCTGGTGCCTGTTAGTGGCTTCCAGGTGCACAGCCTTTCGGGGATCTGCTCCCCACTGTCTGGGAGCCGGCCGGAGTGGCGCGGGAAGGAGCACGGTGGACCCAAGAGAGGACAGCGGGAGGAGTTCGGCAGGGCCCCGCCGGCGGAAAAGAAGTGCCTGCGCTGGCTCTCCCACCTTAGGGCACCCTGTCGCTGCCCTCGGGTACCCACCTTTTGGTATAAGGGTTTCGGCGGTAGGAAGAGGCTGAGCCAGGGTCTCCCGGGGGCACAGGGCAGCTGTAGGAGGCAGAGGGGAGCAGGGTGGGTGGCGAGGGCCGGGCGGGGGCCGCCTGAGGGTGCAGGTTGAGACCCGGCGAGGCAGGGTCTCCGTGCAGGCAGAGGCGATGTCCGGGGCGGGGGAGAAGGGAAGAAGGGCTGCCCGCGGCCTCCCCTCCCGTCCGGGCCCAGAGCCCCCTGCATCCCCGCCTGCTCCGGCTCGGCCGCCCTCCCTCCCAGGCCCCGATCTCCACCCCCGGGTGCCCCGCTCGGGCACGCTCACCGCCCAGCGCGAGCAGGGCCAGCAGCGGGCGCAGGCGCGCGGCCATGGCGAGCAGCGCAGCGCCTCTCCCCGGTCCCCGCGCTCAGGAAGCGCGCGCGGCCCCGCCGGGCCAGGCGGCGGCCACGTGGGGGGCGGGCCGGAGGGGAGGGCGGAGGGAGGCCGGGCCCGACGGCCACCCACGGGGAGGAAGCCCCGCTGACGGGCGGGGCCCCGGACTGGGTCCCGGCCGAATGCGGCTTCCTGCCGGCTGGCTGCGAGGCGCGCCCTCCTCCTCCTCCTCGCTGCGGCGAGGGCCCCGCGGGCGGCAGGGCGTCTCCCTCGCTGCACACTCCCCCCGGGTACTTGTCTGGGTCACAGCCAGGAGCCCCCGAGACCGACCTGGCGGACACCAGGCGCCGCCGCCTCCGTGCCCGGCCGAGCAGCCACGGCCCCGGGAGCCGGCTGGGACACGGCCGACCAGCTGGGTGGGCACCGTTCATCCTGATCGGTCCCAGACGCCGGCCCGGGCTCCTGCCGCTTGCTGTCCAGGGCGCGGGTCCCCGCCCTCCACTGATGACGTGCCCTCGGCCCTTCATCTCGGAGGAAGAGGAGAGTCTGCTGCCCTCTTCCAGGGCCGAGAGACTTTGGTAGGAAGGAACTCCGTGGCCCACGTGCCAGGCGGTCCTGGAGCCACTGCAGGCTGGGGACCGCATCTGACCCTTTCCTCCTGCCCAGGAGCATCCATTTCTAGGGAGCGCGACAGAGAGGGAGGCTGTGGGGGGAGGGACAAGGAGGGACAGAAGCGGAACAAGCCGTTTCCCCTGGGGTAAGGACTGCGGCTGGGTGGATATCCAAGGTGCCAAGGTGTCGGCTTCCAAATAGGGCGGCCTGGTATAAGGGATACAGAGACAAACACTGGTTAGGACTCTTTTCTGTTTGTTTCCTTTGAGACAGGGTCTTGATATGTAGCCTAGGCCACCCTTGAACTTGTGGAGATCCTCCTGCCTCAGCCTCCTGAGTGCTGGGGTTACAGGTGTCTGCCACCACACCCAGCTTACACTGGTTAGGATTCTGAAGGCAGCGTCTCGTTTTGCCTCTGTCATGTCTTGGGACCTTGAGCGGGCCAGTTCCCAACTCTGGAGCTGAACATTTCCATTTGGTTTTAGAATAAAAAAGGAAACTATAGGGAATTTGGTAGCAAGTGTTTTTTTCAGCCAGCCGTTGACTGGAAGTTTGCATAATACCATAGAGCTGTCCAAGGAGGAGCTTATTCTAACCACTCCTGAACTCAGGAGTTCAAACCCTCAAATTGGACAATCTGAGAATTTTCTTTCCTGTTGATTTTTCTCCTCCCACTCACTTTTCATACCAGTTGTAGGTCTGAATGCTTTCGAACCCTCGAATGCACCCTGGTCACTGCGAGTCTCCTCTGGGGGGTTCTTTGGGGCTGAACGGGGACCGAAGCCCTCATCTTCCCTCCCCGCGGCACAGGAGCTGGGCCGCGATTGGCAGCAGAAGGAAGAGTGGGCTTTGTGTGTACGGATCCCCTGTGTCTCCACCCTCAGGGTCCTTTCCTTCCCCTTTCTAAGCCCACTTCTTTTTTTGCTATTAAAAATATACTTTTGCCTGGCATGGTGTCACATGCCTGTAATCCCAGCACTCAAGAGGCTGAGGCAGGAGAGAATCCCTAAGAGGTCGTGGCCAGCCTGGGCTACATAGTGAGACCCTTCCTCTCCCCTAAAAAAGTTTTTTAAATGCGAAAAATACGTAAGTACATTCTAGTGTGAGATAATGTCTTGGGTATCTTTCCATAATACTATGTACAGATGCGCCCCTTCCTTTTAACTGTGGCAATACTGACTTCATTTTCCCTTTGTTTTCAGTGGGATTCGACTTCTAAGGTTCTTACACGTTCCCTTGTTGCATCCTACCCCCCGCCCCTGCCCGTGCTTTTGGAACGAAGGATCTCGTCCCACCGGATGTGGATCCGAGGTCTCTCACCTGGACGCGGATGGGTTGCTCCCGAGCAGCCATGCTGCTGCCGCACCTTTCCCTGCCTGCCGAAGGCCAAGGGCCGTCATGCCTGGAGCAGGGGAGCAGCGATCGAACCCCGAGAAGGTGCACATTCAACCTGCCGCCCCCACGGACGCTCTCCCCAGAGCTAGGAGGTCCTCTGGCGCTCGGAGCCGGCTCCGTGCTGAAACATCCTGCTGTGGGTTCACCCAGCTGCCCGCAGCCCCAGTGCCTGTGGAGGAGAAGAGCGGGGGAGCGGTGGGGGAGTCGGAGCGGGAGGCCAGCCAGCCGAGATGGACTTTGTCAGGGGAAGGAGGCAGTGGGGACCAGAGCCAGCTGGCCGAGGGAGGCCGACGGAGGGACAGGGACGCAGCTGCTCCAGAGCCGCTGCCGCCGGGCGCGAGGAACCCGGTCCCTCCGGGACAAAGCAGTCCTCGGAGAACACTTCGACTCCGGAGTTGTGTGACTCATCGGCTCCCGGGAATTAAATAGTAGGTGTTATGTATTGAACACTCACTGAATGTTGCATTACAGGTACTTTGACACCTGTCCGAAGCACTTTGTACGTGTGTGTGTGTGCAACAAACCCAGGGCCTCACACACTGCCCCGAGTTAACCCCCAGTGCCCTCACACTTGCAGCCTCCCCACCGTGACCCCAGAATTAGCTTCTCCCTGGAGAGGAGAGCAACGTGGAAGGATCCAGAGCTAGTAACGGGCGGAGCCGGGATTTGAGCCCGGATGGCTTGCTGCTAAGGGACCTGTTGTAACCATTTATCTTTATTTCTTAACCATGTCTTTATCGCCTCCCTCTTGCTCTAGAGCAGAATATTGATCTTTGAGGGGGACTGAACTTGGGCTTTGTGCTCCCTTGAGCTGCACCCCAGCTCCTGTCACTGGACCTTGATTTTTTTTTTTTTGAGGTAGGGTCTCCCTAAGTGGCCTAAAACTCAAAGCCATCTTCCTGCCTCAGCCTCCCGAGTTCTGGGATTACAGGCACCTGGCTTCTCACTGGGCCCTGAGAGGAAGAGAGGATAGTTTCTTGCAGCACCTGGTGGACTCCCCAGAATTGAGACCATCCTAGGATATGTGCACACACTTCGGCCCCCTTTCTCCCTGGCCCAGGCTGGACCCTGACGTCACATAGCGAAGGGTGTTTTTCTGCAGAGCCCAGACCACATTTACAAGAGCTACTCAGACAGCGTGACCGGGAGGGCCCTCAGCCAAGTGACCACAGCACAGCGCAGCCACACCGAGCACACAGCAGTCCCTCGGCACCCAGGGCTGACTCACGGTCGCTGCGGGGGAAGCCTCCGTCTGTTTCTCCGGCTGCCAGGGAAACGGCGCCCGGGACTCTGCTGCCCTGTGCCCGCATCCCACCAGGTTGCGGCTCGGGTAATGCGGGGAGCACGGGCTCGTGCACAGCCTGGAGGGTGCTGTGGATACGCAACCTGCTCGGTGCTTCATACACACCTTTCAGAGTGCTGTTAGACGGGGCTCACAGCAACCCACTTTACGGACAGGAAACTGAGCCTCAGGAGGACGAAGTAACTTGGTTAAGGCCGTGCAACTAACGTTGCCAGACACTGGGGTCCTGGCCAGTGACTGTGATGCCACACATGACTGTGACACCTGAGCCCTTAACTGCCACTCTGCAAAACCTGATGGAAGCCAGGCTGCTAGAGAGTCAGACAGGACAGAGGAGGAAGACTGGCGGAAAGGACCACAAGGGCCTGGCCCGGAGGATGTTCCCACCCAGTCTGTCCACCAGCCATTGTTTGCTTCAGCTATGGCAGCATCTCTGCACGTCCTTCCCCTAATTAAGACCTTAAAATGCACAGGGTGTGATGATGCAAGCCTATCATCCCTTCCTATCTGGGAGGCTGAGGCAGGAGGATCCCAAGTTGGAGCCCCGCCTTGGCAGCTTAGTGACTTAATGAAACCCTCAGTGAAAAAACCCAAAAATGATATAAAGCACTTAGCTGGGCCTGGTGGCACGTGCCCATAATCCCAGCTACTCAGAAGGCTGAAGCAGGAAGACCTCAAGTTTGAAGACAGCCAGCGCAAAAATAAAAAGGTGGGGGAGCTGGGGGAATATAGTTTAGTGGTAGAGTATCCCCGAGCTCAATCCCTAGTACCACAACAATGAGAGAGAGACAACAGACTAAAAGCGGAACGTGGCCCACATCAGTGTAATTATTATTATTGTGCATTGCTGTCACAGCTCAGCACGTACACATATTGGGGTGGAGTAGACCTTTTTTTTTTTTTTTTTTTTTGGTGGTGCCGGGGATCGAACTCAGGGCCTTGTGCTTGCAAGGGAAGCACTCTAATCACTGAGCTAAATCCCCAACCCTAGACTTGGGTTTGAACCCAGCCCCATTGCTTATTTAGCTGTATGTGACTTTGCACAGAGGACCTAACTCTGAGGAACTTGTTTTATTTTCTTGTTTGTTTTTTGAGACAGGGTCTTGCTATGCAGTTCAGGCTGCCTCAGCCTCCCGAGTGCTCGTATTAAAGGTATGCACCACCACACCGAGCTGGAACTCGCCTTTTATCTGCAAAATAGGACGTTCATAGCATGTGTCTGACTGAGCAGTGCAGATAGACGTGGTTTGGCCTGATGCCTGTGTGAGCACGCAGTTAGCAGAAGTGACTATCCTGACGTGTAGCGCATACACTCTGAACAACTGCATTTCCAAGCTCTTCGGGGCCCTTGCCAGCCTCAGCCTTTTGTTCTTTTCATTATACCACACTCCTTTTATTGAAAAGAACACAGATTTTGGTGTCAGACTGATGACACCTGGGTTTGAAGTCCCGCTCTCCTGACCACTGCACAGCCACGGGCCACGTTGACAATTTCTGTGGGCTCAGGGTCTCTCTCTATGAAATGGGATGATAATACTTACCTTTCGGGCATCTCGCAAGGGTTATCTGAATCCACATCTGACTATGTGACTGCTAAAGGGAGTTTGTTAAATGTTTCATTGATTAATTGATTGATTTGGTTTGGTTTTTTGAGACAAGGTCTCACTATGGAGCCCAGGCTGGGCTTGAACTCAAGGTGACCCTCCTGCCTCAGCCATCCGAGTACTGGGCTTGCAGCCTGTGCACCACGCTTGCTTTTCATTTTGGTTCTTTCCATACAGTATTATGGATATAGTCTGTGTAAGTGTGTGCTGTGAGTAGAGTGGACACTCAGCTTGCTCCACGGGTTTGGGTAGCTGGGTGTCCTACACACTGTGGATCCGAAGGGCCAGAGACCGCAGCACATGGGAGGAAGGGCCAGCACAGCATAGGGGAGAACTCCCTGCCTGCCAGCCAGGATTTGTTTGTCTCCTGGAAGGCTGTTCCCAGCTGATAGCAGGCTCTGCGGAGTGTCCAGTCCCCGTTGATTGCCATCTCTGGTACAAAGGAAGTGAGGGCCTTTTACTTTCCTTGGGCTCGCAGACCAGAGTCCCAAATACATTTTCCTCTGGCACCGACGGTGGGAGCCGAAAGCCATGGAGAGAATCCAGGACCATGACGTCAGGGAGAGAAGGTCTCCACGGGGGCGGGGTGCAGCACAGCGGCCCAGCGGCCCAGCGGCCCAGAGCACCAGTGAAAGAGGAGCCGGGTCAGCCGGGCACAGGTGCTGGTCATGCCGCTGTCCTCAGCTGTAAACTCAAGATAAGGAAAGTCCCGGTTTCGGGTGACACGAGAAGGTCTAAACACCCGGCACGGAGTGGGCACTCGGCGTCTGTGGGCCTCTCGCTCTGCCGGCTCACTTTCACAGCAAGGACTCTGGTGGCCAGAGAGGAAGCAGAGTTCATTAGCTGCCTGCCCGGCCAAAGGCGTGTTGGGCATCATCCAGGCCCCACAGTAACTGTGCTGACCCCAGAGAGAGAGACCAGCGGGACCGCCCTAACTGGGGTCGGAGCTTTTAGGGTTCGAGAGAATCGAGACACGAATCCCACCCACGGGATCACCCAAAGCGGAAACGCCTTCCCTCTGGAATTATTTATCGTGTAATCAACAAAAGCCAAGGAAGCCCAGTCTCTTATTTCAGCTTGGAGGCTCGAAGTTTGAACTTTAAGAGCCGTACACAGTGGTTTATTGTGGGCCTGTCTTTACTTACTGAATCGAATGCATTATTGTGACCCCTAAGCAATCAAGGGTCAGGCCAGAGTGGGTTTTCTGACATCAGAGGACAAAGTGTCCGGAGCCGAGAGGCTTCAAGAACAGAGTTGTGATGTTTCCAGGCTCTGCAAAGTCCAGACCTCAACCAGCTCCGGAGCCGCGCCGGCTTCCAAGTGTTCAGGGTGGGTCTGGCACTTCCAGGGGCCCCGCCAAGGCCCGGGCAGCAGCCCCAGTTTCTGTGACCTTCATGCAGGCGCACAAGTTGTGCTCTGCTTTGTTTTCTTGTTTGTCTCCCCTGGCAGGGTGGCCTCCCTGCTTCTGGGTGGGATCTGGGGGAGGAGGATGCTTGCTCCCATCTCGCAGCTGTGTTTACACTTCCCTGTCAGGGATGTCTGGGGCCCAGTCCTGCCCGGTCCTTGGTGTCCTCTTCAAACCTTGCTATTTGATATCCCTGTGGGCTTCAGGAGGGGGCACCATGTGCAGGGCCCGAGGTCAGGAGGAAGAGAGACATGGTTCTGGGAAGTGCCCTCTCCTTCCCTTTCTACCAGTGGCCTGAGGACCAGCAGGGACTGAAAGTACACTTAGAACTCACCCGTCCCAGAAGGAACAGAACATGTGACTCCATGTCTCTAGTCACCGGCTGGACAGAGCCTTGCTGTGGGATGGGGAGGTGTGCAGAGCGGGTGCCTTCCCTCGGGCTGCCTTGGGGCTGTGGTCAGAGATACAGTGCATTAAAGCCAAGGAAGGGATGCATGCGAAAATACAAGTAAACTAAAAAGGACTTAAGAAAACAGCCAAGTAAATAACACTCTGCTCTGGGGAATGCGTCGAGCTGGTATTAATCAGTGTACTGGTGTTGCTGGACTCCAGGCCAAGCCTGGGGAAAGGGCTGCCAAGGCAAATCAGACATTAGGTTTCATAAATTGAATACGTAATTTTATTTTTCTGCAATTGGGGACTTTCGGAAAATGAACCAGCCCTATTGGACTCCTTGGCACACTGTGTCCAGTTCCTCAGCCCCAGAGGCCTCAATCTGAGAGCAGGATGAACAGCCAGAGGCCCAGCGTGACACAGCGCCTGCTGTCACTTTAGTGTCCTGGAGGTGGGGCAGGGGGAGCAGGGCAGGGGTGACAGGCCAGTTCACTCTCCGTAGGAGGAGGAGGAACTAACTGGCAGACTTCTTTCCCCCACAAGCCCCATGCTTACTGGTGATGTAGAAAGTTGGTTTTGTTTTCATTTGTTTTTTTTGTTTTGTTTTGTTGAGACAGGGTCCTGCTATGGTAGTCCAGGTTGGCTTCCCACGTGTGGAGGTCCTCCTGCCTCAGCTTCCTGAGTGATGGAATTACAAGCCCACACCACCACACCTGGCTTGGAAAGTTGCTTTTTCAGCCCTTCAGTGCAAAGGATTGCTCGCCTTTGAGTCAACAATTAGTAATGCAGTGCCCTGGTTCCCAAGCCTGGCTACCTGCTGGAGTTGCCCAGGACACTTGTAAAATTCTTGAAGCCTAGGCCATACTCACGGCAGTTATCAGACCATTGGGGTGCAGGAGGCCGGCCTCCATGGTTTTTAGGAACCCCCAGGGGATTGCAGTGTGTTCCAAGTTGGAGAATCACTGGTCTAGTAGCCAGTGGAAATGGAAAAAAAATCACTGCAACTTGCAAGACCAGGAGGTGGCATGTACATGTGAATCTATCATTCTGGAAGGTTGAGGCAAGAGGATTCCAAGTGTGAGCCCAGTCTGGGCAACTTAGCAAAACTCTGTCTCAAATAAAAAAGAACTAGGGATGTATACAGCCCAGTGTGACGGCCCCAGATTCAACCCCAGCGTACACACACACACACACACACACACACACACACACGCAAAGTACAGTGTAAAGGAATGTTTACCTTGACTGACAGTTAAGTAAGTGTAAGGGAAAAACAGTGAAGTCAAAGTTTTATTTTTGGTGCTGGGGATTGAACTCAGGGCCTTGTGCTTGCAAGGCAAGCACTCTAACCACTGAGCTAAATCCCCAGCCTACAAAGTTTTTGATATAAGAAAAAGAATAGTAAATATGGAACCCAGAGACCTGAGTGTAAGAGCTGACAGAGCAATTTTTCATCTTTGTATTGCGGGTCATTAACTTTTTTTTTTTTGAAACAGAATCTCACTATGTAATTCAGGTTGGCCTTGAACTGTGTAACCCACGCTGGTCTCACAGTCACAACAATCCTCCTGCCTCAGCCTCCTGAATGCTGGAATTACAGGCATGCACCACCATGCCTGGCTCTCATTAACTCTTTTATGTCAGACCAGCCTGGTGTGGGAAATTGACACCTGCCCTCTGTACTTCAAAGGGTTGTCATGAAAATTACTTGAACAGAAGAACATTACATGATTTTATAATTGTACACTCTTGACATAAAATCAAGGTCATGTTACTTTGTTATGTCTTTATTTTATATTTTGAAAAAATTTCAGATTTACAAAATACAGTAATTGCAAACGTGGTAGAGTTTTTGCATAATTTCATCCAACTTTCTCAAGTAAATAATCAAAACCAGGAATCTAGCAGGGTGTGGTGGTACACGCCTGGAATCCCAGCATTCAGGAGGCTGAGGCAGGAGGATCGCTGTGAGCTTGAGGTCAGCCTGGGCTACAGAGTGAGATCTTATCTCAAAAAACAAAACAAAACAAAAAGACCAAGAATGTAGTCTGATAAAATACTGCTAACTCCTTCATAGACTTTACCCTAATTTCCTTAGATTATGCTCCACTGGTGTCCTTTTTCTGGACCAGGATTCAGTCCATGATCACAAATGACATTAGCTGTCCTGCACTTCGTCCCCTGTGATCTGCCCAGGCGCCCGCTCTGTCGTCTTTCGCGTCCCTGGCGCCGTCGAAGACACTGGTCAGGCGTTGTAGGCCGCCCTCCGCGAGATCCGGGCTGTTTTGCCCCGATGCCGCCGTGGCGAGTCCCTCTGCGGACCTCTCCTTGCAGGTGATCACACGCACTGGTCACTCGGTTGGGGTGGTCCCGCCACATGCCCCTTTGAAGGTGCCGCTTGTCCCTCTGTAAGAAATAAATCTCTTGAGGGAGATACTTTGTTACGAGGCGGTACCCTGGAATCTAAAGGACTGGAGAACGCTCAGAGAAACAGGGAAATCAGGCTAAAAAAGCAAGATCCCGGGCCGCAGGCAGGCGACTGGGAGCTGCTTGAGTGTGGACATTTTCACGGAAGGCTTCCAGGCGAGCTTCCAAACTGACGTGAGATGTCGCTTGTCACTAGCCCGGGAGGATGACGCACTGCTGGATGAAGTCTTCAAGAAGATATCAGTGGCTCTCGAAGGTTTTCCCGGAGCCTCTCCTCTCCCGGCGCCACCTTGGAATCCGCCGAGCTCCCAAGTCTGCCCCGCCGGCGCCCAACGCCAGACCTGCGAAGAGGGCAGCCGGGGTGGGCCGCACGCGCCTCAGACGGAGCGATGCGCATGCGCCCGAAGGGGACGAGGGGCGGGGCCTCGGCGCGCCTGCGCCCTAGCGGCTAGCCGCGGCGCCTGGGATGGAGGGAGAGTGAGTAAACAAGTGGGGGTCGGCGGGCCGGGCCTCCCACATGGCGGCCAGAACCGAGGACGGGCGGCGGCTGGCCTGGGCTGGGCGGGGAAGCCGAAGGGCGCCCTGCGGCCTGGCGGGGGGAGGGTGGGGCCCTGAGGACTGGGGGACGGGCGCCGGGCTGAGAGACGCGGGGTGGGGGATTGGGGTCCCGGCGGTGGGAGAGGGGCCGGGGTCTCCGCGGGGCTCGGAGTTGGGGTCCCCTTGGTGCCCAGGCTGCGGCTTCTGCGGGCCCTGAGGATACCCGGGCTCTTGTGTGTGCGGGGTGCGGAGTCCGGGGTCCCCCAGTACTGGGGATCGAGCCAGGCCCTTAGTACAGGGCTGCATCCCCAGCCCTTGTTTTTTTATTTTGAGAGGGGTCTCGCTAAGTCACTAAGTTGCCCAGACTGGGCTTGAACTTGCCATCCTCCTGCCTCGGCCTCCGGAGTGCTGGGCTGATAACAGGTGCGCGCCTACACAGCTCACTGAGGCGGGACTTTTTCATGGAGCTGGGGATCCAGGTAGGACTTGTGCTTGCTAGGCCTGCGCCGTGCCCCTGAGCTGTGTCCCCAGCCCTGAGACCGACTTGATGGGTGAGATGCGGGGTTGTACCTGGAGCAGTGCAGATGTGGAGCCTGGGGCTTCGCGGGAGAGTAGGGAAAGAGCCTGGCGACTCCGACGCTTGGGTGTGCACAGGGTGGCGTTCAAAGTGCGGGTCTCTCCACATTTGCCACCGTGACGCCTCTGAGTAGGAAAATACCCCGCCCGGTGTGTTTAACAGAACCAGAGGTGTGTTATGCAGCCGGAGAGGTTGCTGTCGCAGGAGGCCTCTCTGAGCCGTGCCGTTGTGAGCGGGAATCCCCAGCCTGGTATTGATATGGAGACTGACTTAGGAGAGAGCTGTCTGTGGAGGAGAGAAGTACTTGAAACAGAACACGTGCAAATGCGAAGAAAAGAGGGCTATAAAAACATTAACACTAGCGCTGTCCAGATTCACAGTGGGTGTGTCTGTTGGTCTCTCACTCTTACTGTGTGGCCTGGTGCCTAGGCTGGTGAGGAGAGACTGGACTTCTTGCCTCAGCTGTGACTCTTGAGAAACCAGAAGACAGGGACGTGGGGTTTTGTGTTGGTGTTGTCCCTTTGTCCTATCTTTAGAGTACAATTTCTTTTTTCTTTTAAATCTGGTATCACCAAGAAGCAGGCTTTTAAGTACCAGCTGGAAATTACCTTGATGCCTTTGTAGAGCAAACAACAGTTGTACTGCTCCTGTGAGATAGTGTGGTGAGGCCAGCCAACTATTGGGAGCTCCCTGAGGTCAGGGAGTATAGCTCCTTTACCCAAGCACTCCAACAGGGCTTAGCAAGGAGGAAAGGCTCAGAAAGTATTTGTGGAGTAAATAGGAGAAAGCTTCTGGCCTGAGTCAGGACATCTGGATCTCTGTTATGCAGAAAACAGGCATAGTGCTTGCAGGCCAGCCTTGGAGCTTGATGTTATACACAACTTCGTTTTTGGTTCTTTGAGATGGCCTCGTTATGTGGTTCAGGCAGGTCTTGAATTTGCAGCAGTCCTCCTGCTTCAGCCTCCCAAGTGCTGGGATGACAGGTGTGTGCCACTGTGCCCTGCTTGCACAACTTGAAATGTCTGAAGTGTAAAGGAGCTCTTCATTATGGCAGTTAGAGTGGTGCCCTTTGAAACAGCTCTCAAATAAGGATCCTGGAATTAAAAATTAAATTTCACTCCCAAGTGCCAGGTGTGACGGCACACACCTGTACTCCCAGCACTTGGGAGGCTGAGGCAGGAGGATCGCCATGAGTTTGAGGCCAGCCCGGGTTACACAGTGCGTTCAAGGCGAGCCTGAATTAGAGGGAGTCCCAGTCTCAAAAAACCTAAAAAAAAAAAAATCACTCCTAAGAAGACTTGTGAGGAGGGAAAAAATGAGGATTGAAGATGTAGGTGGGGTGGGCGTAGCTCATTGATAGAACACTTGCTTCAGCATGTCTGGGCCCTGAGTTCGATCCCCAGCACCACCAAAAAAAAAAAAAAAGAAAGGAAATTATTCAGACTTGCTTCTAGCATTTGCCTTTGACTTAGTATGGCTTTTTAAGAAGGTGCGAAGGCCGGGGATTTAGCTCAGTGATCAGAGTGCCTGCCTTGCAAGCACAAGGCCCTGAGTTCGATCCCCGGCACCACCAAAAAAGAAAAAAAAATCACCAATTTAAGAAGGTGTGAAAGCTAAGACCTGGGGGTATAGCATAGCAGAAAAACTTCCTAGTCTCTTCAGCACCACATATGTGAAGTTTTTTTGTTTTTTTTTTTTTTTTTGCGGTGCTGGGGATCGAACCCTGGGTCTTGTGAATGCTAGGCAAACACTGCCACTGAGCCACATCCCAGCCCCACATGAAGGTTTTACCTGTTTAATTCTTGGAATTTGAATCCTGGCTTCTTTCTTAGTCCTGTAGGTAACAGTCCTTGCCCTTAATTTGTGTTTTAATCATGAAACATGTAACAGTTTTATTAAGTGTGTCTTGTTGGGTGTCTTGGGCTGTGTTTTAAAAGTTTCTGCTTCGCTCCCTGGCTACTTCCAGAAGAGACTTGAAGCTCTAACTCTGAAAACTGAGTTCTATGAAGGATAGATAGAGGGAAGCGAAAAACGCGCAGAGGAGGGGAGATGATTACACCAGGTAGCTTGGGAGTGAGTGGGAGCAAAATAATAGTGATGATGATGATAGTGGTGATGGTGGACGTTGCTCCCAGGAAGGCCTCTGCTCTGGAAAGGCCCCGCATGTGTGTCTGTCTGTTTTCTTTGCTGCTCCTTGCGCCCCTTCCTGCCTCTTTATCTTTGGGTCATCAGTCGGGACTGCAGGGTCCCAAGCCCCAGTGTCAAGGGCTGCTTAATGGGTAGTTGGGGTGTGGTGCTTCTGGTGCGTGAGCTCTTTCTGACTCATCGACCTTAATGATTTGTTCCACGTGGGCTCACCAGGGTTGCGTTTTAATTGAGTGACGATGAGCAGTCACTAAACGTGAGGCTCTGTGCCTACTGAGTATGGGACCAGCTGAGCACTGATCTCTGTGTGAGACCAGAAGGTCAAAGTAATGACCTGTGAGTGCTTTGGCGAAGTGAGCGGCCATGAGTTACAGAGGTGCTCCGTGGATCCCCACTGAGGCGGCTCTCCAGCTGGGCGCCTGGCACAGAGGTGATGAGATCGGGGGTCACTGCAGTGACTCGGTTTTGTGTCACTGGCACACCCTGCACCGTCCCTCCCTTGCATGTTTCAGTTCCTCTGTGACTTCAGAAGGGAAAGCACAAGATGGAAGAAGTAAAGATCTACAGTGCTGTCTGCCTCCAAAGCCTTACTCAGCCTACTGATTAATAAAATTACTGTTAAATAATTGCATGCCTGTAATCCTAGTGTTCTGGAGGCTGAGGCAGGAGGATCACAAGTTGGAGTCTGGGCAAATTAGCAAGACCCTGTCTCAAAACCTAAATAAAGAAAGGGGTGAGGATTAGCTCAGTTCAAAGGCCCTGGGTATAATCTCCAGCACAGCAAAACAAAACAAAACAAAAAAGACCCTGTAAAGATGTTAAACTCATTCTCAAGACAAGCTATTTCTGCAAAGGGAGGCCTGTATGAGCTACCTTTCCAGAGTCCATGGTTTGTAAGAGAGCAGTTTTAATACAGGACATTTATAAGTTACATTTACCCATAAGCCAAATGCAGGAAGAGTGCCAAATGTTTCTCTATGCATTGGCGACCGAAAAGATCCAATCCAGGGCTGGGAGCCCACAGCACTGTCCCGTGTACATCCGTGTCTGCAGAAGATGGATGAAGAAATCTTTATTGGAACCAGGACACAACGATCGCAGCAGAGATGATGACCAGAGCTCCCCCGAAGCAACAGCAGCCATCTTCGACGACAGCAAGGCCCCAAGCTCCTTCCTCAATGAGAATAGCCAAGTTCCTTTCAGGAGAACCAGCTGCAGCAGAGCTTCTCCTGGGAAACAGCCTGAAATCATCTTCTGCTCCCATTCTGCTTTATGTTGTGTTAGCAACAATCCTCAGGTGGATCCTCTATGCCCAGAACCACATCAACTCAGTTCAGCTGGGCGTTCCAGCTCTTTGACCATAATAATAAGTCCACCACAAGGCCTTTATACAGATGGAAAAATTTCATAGTTTTTAAATGGACTTTTGTAGTCTGGTCTCATTATCTTTAAACTGAAGGTTGTTGCTTAAATGTTTTATCCCCTTACATGGGGCAGGGGTGTGGGCAGCACTGGGGATCAAACCTGGGGCCTTGTGCATGCTAGGGAAGTGCTCTGTCATTGAGCCACGGTCCCAGGCCCTTTTTTTTTTTTTTTTTTTTTTTTTTTTTTTTTTTGTGGTGCCGGGGATGGAACTCAGGCCCTTGTGCTTGCGAGGCAAGCATTCTAATCACTGAGCTAAATCCCCAGCCCCTTGGCCCTTTTAAATTTCATTTTGAGACAGGGTCTCACTAAATTGTCCGTGCTGGCCTTGAACTTGCAGTCCTGCCTCGGCCTCCAGAGCTGCCTGGATTGCAGGCCTGCGTCACCACACCCAGCATCCCCTTACAATTTCAGTCATGTTTTCCCATTTCCACTGAGCAACGAGCATGTTTTCTACTTTAACCTTTAAAGCAATGTAAGGACCAACTTTCTGGAGAAAGGTGTCCAAGTTTTTACAGGTTTCTTTTCCTGTAGACATATAGTATAAATAATGTCATTCTTATTGCCAGTGATTAATCTGTTTTAAAATAAACTATATCTCTTCAACACAGACACACACACACACACACAAACACGCACGGTCTCCCTCTGTAGCCCGGGCTGGCTTCAAACTCTGAATCCTCCTGCCTCAGCCTCCTGAGTGCTGGGATTATAGGTGTGCACCACCGTGCCTGGCTTATTTTTTAGAATGATTTTAGATTTACAAAAGAAAAAAAATTGTAAAGGTAGTACAGGGAGTTTCCATAAACCCCACATCCAGTTTTCCCTATTATTAACATCTTTTTTTCCCGTGAGGATGAGACAGGGTCTTGCTGTATAGCCCAGGCTGGCTTGAACTAGTGACCCTCCTGCCTCAGCTTGTTTACTAACATCTTATGGTAGTATATATGTAGCATTAGGTAATGAACCACTACTGATCATTCTAGTGTTATTATTTATTCTGAGGTCACTGCAGAGTTAACAACAACAACAAAAATACAAACAAGAAAAAACAAAACCCAGGAGGGATCTACAGATTTTTTTTTTCTGTTTGAAACAGGCTTCTCCCTGATCACCTCAGCTGACCTGGACTAGAGACCCCAGCTTCCCGGGCAGCCGGGGTTACAGGTGCCTACTACCGCACCTGTCTACATTTTTGAAAGTAGAAGTCTATAAAACAGCGGGTTGATCCATGGTATTTTTTGACTCTGGCCAGCTTTATCTAGGTAAAATTTACACACAGAAAGTTCACCCGCTTTGTGAATGCAGCTCGGTAAGTTTTTGTGAGCACATATATGACCATCTCCACAGCAGTGTGCAGACTCCTCAGCACCCCAGACAGTTCTCCTGCATGCCTTTCCGTCAATCCCTAAGCCTGGGCCAGCTCCTGAGGGCCAGTCGTCTGCTTTTCGTCACTACTTTGCGCTTTTCAGAATCATTCTAGTAGAATCCTTTATAAGTAGAAATGCAGCGTGTGAGTTTCTGTGTGTTTGATTTCGTCACTGAGCGTAATCTGTTTGCTATGCTGCGAGTCTGGGGCCTGTTCTTCATTGCTGAGTACTATTCTGTTGTGTATAGATACTGCATCTTGTATCTGTTGCTAGTCCATCCATCTCTGTGTTGTTTCTGCTTTGACTGCTGCAGGTAAAGGTGGTAGCCAGGGGTGTTGTTGCACACCTGTGACCCCAGCTCTTGGGAGGCTACAGCAGGAGGATCTCAGATTCAAGGCCACTCTGGGCTATGTAGTGAGTTCAAAGTCAGCGTGGACTACAGAGCAAGACTGTCTCAAAAAAATAAACAGTGAATCTGATCAAAATACATCATGCACACTGAAGCCCCCCTGAAATGTGTGAAACTAGGGGAGATGGCGGGGAGAGTGATTAAAGTATGTTATGTAGATGTACAAATCTGCCGAAATGAAGCCTGTGAGTCCGTACAACCAGTGTGCAGTCATAAAAAATGTGGGAAAACAACAGAACCAAATAAAACTGGCGAACCTGTTCCCAAGCGGCCGTACTGCCCGCCTTCCCCACGCACAGGTGAGGGCTCAGGTTGCTGCGCCCCAGCTGATGGTGTCGCTGGTCTCCAGCTGCAGCCCTTCTGGTGGGTATGTATAGTGTTCCGTTAGGATTCTGATCTGTATTTTCTTACTGACTCATGGTATTGGGTATTTTTTGTATACTTATTTGCCATCCCAATATCTTTTGTTTTTGTGGTCCTGGAGCTGGAAGCCAGGACTCCACGTGCTGGGCAGGTGCTCTGGCACTGTGTGCCCAGCACACCCCACCCCTCAATTTTTTCGGAGATGTATCTGTACAATTTTTTGCCCACTTTATCAGGCTATTTATCTTACTGAGTTCTTGGAGTTGTTATAAAGACTTATGCCTAAAACTGCATGTTTTGGAGTTTGTCTTCGGTGCGCAAATGAACATAAAGTAAGGCGCCCAAGTTCTTTTTTTGTTTTCCTTTTGCTCAGGTTCTTACCTGGAATACAAGTGCTCTTTTGCGTGAGGAAGTAACTGAAGAGCAGATCTAGTAGAAACAGAAAGTGTTTTCTGTGTGCCATGGCTTTGCCTGAGATGGACGAGCCAGTTCTCCAGACCTTTCTGTCTGCCACACGTGCGTGCGTTTGCTTCGCTCTCAGCCCTTGGTCAGGAGTCAGCCGCTGTGATGGTTTACACGGTGCTTCCGGTCACCTGTATCTGTCTCCACCCAACATGTCATCTTCCTCCTGTTCTTCAAGGGATGACCAGGTGCCAAATAAACTTTCAGGGACATTGAAGACCCTCTAGAAAGCAAGTGAAGTATTACTAGCGTGTGGACACCCGGATTCGGCTATCACTTTCATTGTAAACAGAGAAAACGTGGCTTATCTTACACCGGGACTAGTCATAGTGCCATGGTGTATTCACCTCCATGCATATGCTCCTCTGGCCACATAAAACACCCGAGAAAAACTAGAAGTGGTGCCATTAGTTGTTGGATTATTGTGTCATGCTGTCATCTCTTGACAGACTGTAGGAGGTCATATTTCAGTTAGAGGTCACATTTAATAGTTTTTTTTTTTTTTTTAAACAAGGCATTAACCCAGGGCCTTCAGACTGAGCTACATCTCCAGCCCTTACTTTCATTTTTTATTTTGAGACAGGGTCTCACTGAATTGCTCCAGCCTGGGCCAAAACTTGTGATCCTCTTGCCTCAGCCTCCCAAGTGCTGGGATTACGTGTGTGCACCACTGTGCCCATCCTAATAAAAATACCGAAGGCCGTGCATGGTAGTACGTGCCTGTAATCCCAAGGGTTTGAGGCCAGCCTGGGCTACATAGCGAGATCTTGTCTCAAAAAAAAAAAAAAAAAAAGATATTTTTCTGTGGCCACATCCTATAAGAAATCTACACGCACACCAGCGAGAGCCAGGTAGGTGTAAGTCCATCTCTGTTGTTTGGTCTCCACTTGTAAGTAGGTGGCTACCCTGCCTTGAGCGTACTGTTTCCAGAAGGGAAGCAAGTTCCAAAAATTTCACAACTCAGAACTCTGCTGTCAAGGAGCTTATGACATCTCACCAAACATTTGGGTCTCAGGTAAATGGAGCCTGAAGTTCCTGAGAGTCACTTTTGTCCTTGATTTGGCCCATTTTTCATTTTTGGAACAGACTACTACTAAGTTTAATCAGAACAGAAATATGAACAGTCACAATGTCACTTGGGACTACAGTGTTTCTTCTTCGGTAGTTTATCACAAAAAGAGGCCACGTTTGGTCCCATCCCACGTAGGAATGGGAGAAACACTTGGAAGATGTAGGGGGAAGGGGCCAGGCATGGTGACACACACCTGTAATCCCAGCACGTGAGAGGCTGAGGCAGGAAGATCGCTGCAAGTCTGAGGCCAGCCTGGGCTACATGGTGAGTTCAAAGCCAGCCTGAACTACATAGCTGGACCCTGTCTCAAAAAAACAAAAAGAAAAAAAGATGTAGGGGGAAGAAAGGAATTCAAGTTTGCTTAATTTTGTTAGCCCACTTTGGAAGTCCTCCCCCTCCCCTTAAAAAACAAAACAGAACGATGAGGCCTTGCTGTGTTGCCCAAGCTGGCCTGGAACTCCTGGCCTCAAGCAGTCCTCCTGCATCAGCCTCCTGAGTACAGTAGTTGGGACGACAGTCTTGCAGCACCGCGCCTGGCTGGGATTCAGACTCTGAGATTTTGTTGTTTCGTTCTCTTTCCCAGAAGGGTAATATTTAACTCGGAGGAATTCTGTTTTTAAGGGCTTGACTCACTTGATTTGGATTAACACTAAACACAGTGAATCTCTCTGCTTCCTTACTGTTTTCCCTCTAAATTTATTTTTACTTTTACTTATTTATTTGTTTTGGTGCTGGAGATCAAACTCAGGGCTTTGTGCTTGCAAAGCAAGCACTCTAACCACTGAGCCAAATCCCCAGCCCTTTTCCCTCTAAATTTAAAAGCTGGGCATGGCAGGGTACACCTGTAGTCCCAGCTGCTAGGAAGGCTGAGGCAGGAGAATTGTCTGAGCCCATGAAATTGAGGCCAGCCTGGGCAACATAGCGAATGCTGTCTCAGAAAAAAAAAAAAGTTTCCTCCAAATGTACCTCGTGTGAGAAGCCCTGGGTGGCCATAAATATTCATATAAACTCGTCTGAACACCATGTATGTGAGCTGGGAAAATCGCAACCTGATAGGGGCTGATGAGTGGCTCTGGATTAAATGGCACTCTTCTCTGGTCTGTGTTGGTCATTTCTTTTATGCCTAAACACGTAATTCAAAAAATGTTTCTCAACTGAGCACAGTGGCACACACCTATATTCCCAGCACTCAAGAGACTGAGGCAAGAGGATCTTCGTGAGTTTGAGGCCAGCCTGTGCTGCATAATGAATTCAAGACCAGCTTGAACTACATAGCAAGACCCCATCTCAAAAAAAAAAAAAAAAGTCTTTTAGGATATTTTTTAAAACAGTCGCAAGCTTAAATTACTGTTTCTATAACATTTATCAGAGGGAATTTGTATCTGTACATGATATATCTTGCTGTTTCTTTTTTTCCCATCATAGTAGTATTTTTTGAAGTTTAGAATGTTAAATGAAGTGAAAAGAACTAGTTTTTGATGAAACCTAATTAGTTAATATAGAGTAAGGCCGTTATCACATGGATTTTATTGAATTTTTACCTGTTATGTTTAATACTAGTTGAGCTTCTGGGTCAAGCCTAGAAATTGTTTCAGAAGATCATTGACAGATTTGGCGATCGTGTGAATGTATCTATACACATGAATGGAAGGACAGAATTTAATAAAAGCCTCTTCCCAGACGGCATAAAGTATTTTTAGATTTTGATTTACTCGTGGAAATCCTGGTAACAGAAGGCAGGTGCAGTGGCGTGCGCCTGCGACTCTTCCACTCAGGAGGATCATGAGTTTGAGACCGGCCTGGTGGCTTAGCAAAACTCAGAGGCGCTAGGGATGTAGCTAAGTGCTGAAGCACTCGCCTGGCGCCTGCGAAGCCCTAGGTGCGAGCCCTGTTGCCGAGAGGCCTGGAAGTCTACCTGGCTTTGCAGTGTGCTAGGCTCAGGGTGTCAGGGTCTAAATACGCTGTGCTGATTGGCAAAAGCGTTGTCTGTTCTCTTTCACAAAGCTGTACCCTTGCTTGCCATTGTCTTGCCGTTCCCGTGAAGAATAGAGGGACGTCCTAAAATCCAGCATTCTCCCTTGTGTTCTACGAGGTAGGTAAAGTATCTCATAATGCATTCTTTTAGATCCTGAACCTTAATTCACATACTAAAAAAGAAGCCGTGGTGGCCCATTCCTATAATCCCAGCACTAGGGAAGCTGAGGCAGGAGGGTCAGGATGAGTTTGAGGCCAGGGTGGTCTACATAGCGAGATCCTGTCTCGAAAAACCAAAACAAAGCAAAAACCAAAAGTGATGTGTTGTGTTACCAGTTTCTGTGTCTCTTGCTGCGGACTGGAGATGAGAGTATGATGACTTGCTGTGGAGGAGATTTTTTTTTTTTCTTTTTGGTGCTGGGGATCGAACTCAGGCCCTTGTGCTTGCAAGGCAGGCACTCTAACCACTAGGCTAAATCCCCAGGCCCGGTGTGGAGGAGATTTAGACGGTTTGGTGGGGACAGTTGTGTGGCGGGGCTTCCTGCATAGCTCTTGTGTACAAACTCAGTTCTCGCTGGACAAGTAGTGAGCAGCCTTCCTTGTGTCCAAGAAATCTGAGTCCCTCACCCGTGAGAGCGCTTTTTTTGGTGTTGGGCACAGAACCCGGGACCTGAAATGTGCCAAGTAGGGTGCTCGGCTCTGAGCTCTGCTCCATCCCGTGTTATTTCGTGGTTTGCATTACTACCCGTGTGCAGCACACGTGCTCATGTTCATTGTGACTGTGCCTGGCAGCCCCCCCGCTAGGATGCCGCTAAGCATTTCGATAATGGGACCAAAAAGTGCTGCTGGGAAATCTTTCAGTTGAAACTTTGTTAAACTTACAGATTGGGATTTTTAAATGGTTATATGAATAATTAAATGGGAGTGAAAACAATTGACCGTTTTTATGCGACTTCTCTGTCTCTCTTAGATTATAGCAAAATGGATATTCCGAATCCCCCCACCTCCAAGTGTATCACCTACTGGAAGAGGAAAGTGAAATCTGAGTATATGCGGCTGCGGCAGCTCAGACGGCTACAGGCGAACATGGGCGCAAAGGTAGGATGTGCCCATGGCCGGAGGCTGCAGGTTCCTGTGGATTTATCTGAGGCACGGAAGCTGGATTTGGCTTTCTTCTTGTTTTGAAATCTTAACAGTATTCTCCTTGCGTTCTTTAGGCTCTGTATGTGGCAAATTTTGCAAAGGTTCAAGAAAAAACCCAAATCCTCAATGAGGAATGGAAGAAGCTCCGTGTGCAGCCTGTGCAGTCGATGAAGCCCGTGAGCGGGCACCCTTTCCTCAAGAAGGTACTTCCGGGTGGCAGCTTCCCCTCCTCCGGGCAGGAGGGCTTGCTCTTTGTGACCTGGAAGAGAATAGATGAGGAGAGTAGGTCCAGCATCGGTAGTGTACTTGGGGTCATTAGTGAACCAGTAGCTTAAGGAGTAAGCTTTTCACCTGTTGTACTCAGCTAATGAGTGTACGTGTGACTTTGTCACAGCAGAACCTGACATTTACGGTCTCCTTTCCTGGGCTTTGTGTACAAGCTCCAAAGCAACTTTTTTTGGCCTTTGTTTGACTCCTTAAGATTTTGTTTTGTTTCTTTTTTGAGACAGGGTCTTGCTTTGCAGTCAGGCTGTCCTTGAACTAGCAGTGATCTTCCTACCTCAGCCTCCAGGTGTGCACCACCACGCCTGGCCCCTTAAATGCTTTATGTATTTATTTGGTCTTTAGAGAATTTATTTATTTATTATTTTATTTTTATTTTATTATTATATTTTTTTTGGTGCCAGGGATCGAACTCAGGGCCTTGTGCTTGCAAGGCAAGCACTCTAACCACTGAGCTAAATCCCCAGCCCTTTATTTTTACCAAGAACATGTATTGGTACATTGTATACATAATGATCATAATCAACATGGTTATTTTGTACCTGTACATGATGTATCTTGGTTTTCCTCCCCTTCCTGTCCCCTCTCTTCCATTCACCCACCCCTCCCTATTTGCAACAAATTTATTTCCATTTTTCCATTTTTTTTCCCCTTTCATCTTACCTTTTAACCTTCCTTCTTTAACCCACTTTTCCCAATCTAGTTCTCCTCTCTTTTGAATACTATCTTTTTTTTTTTTAACATAATATCTATTATAGCCCTTTGTCCTTATTTACACTTAGGGTTTCTCATATCAGAGAAACAATTCGATGTGTATTGATAAGTGTCTGATTTATTTCACTGAAGAGTATGTTCTCAAGGTTCGTTAAGTACTTTAATATGGCGAAGGACTGCCTGGGCAGTGGATGGGAGTATTTGACCAGGGAGACCTTCCTTTTTGTGTAGTTACTTATTTATTAAATTGAATCGTAATTTTTTTTCTGGTATTTTTTGGGGGGTGCTGGGATTGAACTCGGAGCCTTGCGCTTACTAGGCAAGCACTCTACCACTTGAGCTAAATCCCGAGCCTGTGGTATGTTTTTGCAGAATGTTTAAGATTGTACTGACCTACATCCCCAATCCTTTCTTATTTTTTATTTTGAGACAGGGTGGTGGCAAATTGCTCAGTTGCTCAGGCTGGGTTGGAACTTCAGACCCTCCTGCCGTAGCCTCCCAGAGTGCTGAAATTACAGATGTGTGCACCACACCCGGCTCGAAGTGTAAATTTTTTTAAAAAGCATTCTAGTTTTTCAAAGAGATCATATTTTTCAAATAGAAAAAAGATAGTGTAAGGAGAGCAGTTGTCGCTCCCAAAGCAGGACATGATCCCTACACCACGGTGCTTCTCTGTGCACCGTCCCCATCACAGCCAGATGGGAGTCTGTCATCTTAAAGCCCTCAGGGAATGTTCCCGGCGGCCCCGTCCCTCCTTCCAGGGCCGCGAGAGGCCGCGTACTGTTGCGTGTGAGATCACTGTCAGCGAGTGTGGTGCGCCCTGGGCTGGGTTCTGGACAGGACACCAAAGTGACCGGGTGGTGGCTCCCACTCCTTGGGCTGCCGGGCGGGGATGCGGCTGCGCAGGCGGGTGCTCCCGTGCTCCCTGTCCCGCTGTGTTGCAGTGCACCGTCGAGAGCCTCTTCCCGGGATTCGCCAGCCAGCACATGCTGATGAGGTCCCTGAACACCGTGGCGCTGGTCCCCATCATGTACTCCTGGTCCCCGCTGCAGCAGAATTTCATGGTGCGTACGGCGGCTTGCGGAATCGTACAGGCTGTGCGATGGTCACTGTGTTAGCATCGGGGCTTCTGGGGCAGAGGTCGCTGCAGCGCCTGGCAGGACCCGCGCACAGAGGCCAGAGTATGACTGCAGGGACTGCCATTCGCAGGCAGTCTGGCTTGTCTGACCTCGGCGCTCTCCGAAATGGACTTGACATTGGTTCTTTTTTGAATAAGATGAGGCGAGACTCAGTTTCCTCCTGCTCTGGCCCAGTGTGGGAGCACTGTGTGCAGGAGCACCATGTGCAGGTCAGTGTAGTCTAAAGCAGGCACTCAGACCCTCAGCAGTGTCACCTCCCTGCTGAAGGAGCAGCTCCGCCCATGTCCTCTAAAGCCAGAAGGATGTGGAGATGCGCCGCCCCCTCTGGGGTCATCTCTTGGGCATCAACCCACCTACCCTGCTGTCTGCCTAGCGGCAGAGAGCAGCCAACTGGACTGGACCTGGGACTGCAGAGGGTAGCCTCATCTTAGGACCCAGCGTCAGGGCCATCTGAGTGACGCCGGCGTTTAAGTGGGTGTCTGGGGCTGGGCTGGAGCTGCGTGGTGAAGTCTGCAGTGTCCTTGGTGGGTCTGAGTGCCCTGGGGGAGGAAAAGGAGGGAAGGAGAAAGGAAAAAGATGGGAATGACTGTTGTCTATCGAGCACTACCCCTTCATCCCCCACCTGCCCCTTCAGTGTTTATTGCCAGAAAATACCCAGAGCTGGCACAGGGTGGGCACCCACTCCCAGGCGTAGCCAGGCTGAGTCAGGGTCCTGTTGTTACCAGGAATCGGTCTGCTCTAGAGGTGACCCCAGACTGCACGGACGCAGTTTCCTTTCTTGTCTTGTTAAAATCACCCCTAGGAGGGCTCCCTGCTCATGCATCTGTTTCTCGACCTGTGAAAATAGTTAGAATTGAAGACTTCTTACTGTCATCCAGGTGATGTTTGTGCCCGTGTCACCAAGGTGCCTGGGGTAGGATGAGGAGGTGGATGCCTTAGAAAGCCACGCACTGTCCGTTCAGAGCTCAGCAAGCACCCATGAAACAGATCAGAGTGAGGACCACGGCTCACGGGGTGACTGGAATCTGGCTTGATTTCAGGTGGAAGACGAGACGGTTCTGTGCAATATTCCCTACATGGGGGACGAAGTGAAGGAAGAGGACGAGACATTCATTGAGGAACTGATCAACAACTACGACGGCAAAGTCCACGGGGAGGAAGGTGGGCGCTCATCCGCTGGGCACACGGAGAACCTTCCCGCGGCGGAGTCACATCCCGGCCAGGGTGGGAGAAAGTAGCCGCTGGCCGAGAGGGCAGTTTCCATGCTACGTGGGAGCCCTTGGGCTTTGCTGGAAGTGGCCTTCAGTGGCCTTCATCCCTTGAAGGGCAGCGTCATGGACTCCCTGCAGTTCTAGAAAAGGCTGCCCACTGCTGTCCAGCTGCCATGCGAACACATTCTTTCTCCACAGCGCCCCCTAGTGCCCAGACTCTCCCCAGCTGCGGTGCAGCCCTGTAGAGCCTGATTTTAGGAACAAACCCTGCATTTTGCCAGGCGTGATGGCAGATGTCTGTAATCCCAGCATTTGGAAGGCTGAGGCAGGAGGATCGCCATGAGTTCAAGGCCAGCCTGGACTACATAGTGAGATCCTATAGCAAAAGAAAAAAAAAGTTGTATTTTGAATTAGAGAAATCATGTGTCAATCCATCAGCAGCAAAACCCAAGTAAATGTTCTTTCCCTGGTGTACTTACAAAGACTCGCACAGCTGAGATTTTGGACCATGACCCCGGGGTTGACCTGTGGCTGAGGGAGTGAAGTAGCCCAGCAAGAGTAAGGCCGGCGGCCGTTTTCCTGCCCGCCTGCTGACCTGTCAGGTGACCACGATCCCCGTGCACAGCTCATGCTCCTGCTCCTGCTCCTCCATTGCAGACATGATCCCCGGCTCCGTTCTCATCAGCGACGCCGTCTTCCTGGAGCTGGTGGATGCGCTGAATCAGCACTCAGATGAGGAGGAGGAAGGGCACAATGATGCCTCAGACGGAAAGCAGGGTGACGGCCAGGAGGACCTGCCAGTGACACGGAAGAGAAAGCGACACGCTGTTGAAGGTGCACAGCTCTTCCCAGAATTCCTTTGTTTTTGAGGTAGCATCTCACAGTGTAGCTCAGGCTGGCTTCAAACTCACGATCCTCCTGCCTCAGCCTCCCACATGCTGGGATTACAAGCAGGTGCCCCATGTCCAGCTTTCCATGCTCCATTTTGAAAGCAACAGGGACAAGAAGGAAGGGGCTTTGCTTAACCAAAGGCCACTTGTGCTTCTCAGTGGTCCACTGATAGAAAACCATGACTGGGAACTGGGAGCTTCAGTGGGCTGTGACCTGGCAGAAAGAGAAGGGAGAACATCTGACAGTGTGGTCACTGCTCGTTTCTAATTGTGCAGGTGGTGTGTTTGGAAAACGTTGCCTTCTAGATTTAAAGACGCATCCAAAACATAGTGGTGTGTATGAGGTTTTATCTCTAATCTTAAGTTGAGCACTTTCCCGTGCCACCGCTCCTAGTGTTAAATGGCCTGGTCATGCGTGTGTTACTTTGTGAGGCTGCGTGTCCAGGGACACGGTGTCTCTTGCTGTCACGTGGTCATGGTGCCAGTGCTGTCTTTCCGCGTTGGTGTGGTGACAGGACTTCTGTGTGCAGGTCTCTGCTTGAAAACTCCTTTCTCCTCCGGAGTCTGGCAGGCCTGTGGATCTTCTTATCAGTGTGTAGTTAGCAGTTAGGGTGACAAAGCCGCTGTCATTCCGAATGCTGTGACAAGCCAGGCCTGGTGCCACAGCCTGTATTCCTAGCACTTGGGAGGCTGAGGCAGGAGAACTCCAAGTTCAAGCCCAACCTGGGCAACTTAGCAAGATAGTGAGACCCCCGTCTCAAAGTAAAACTTTAAAAAGGGGCTGGGGGTGGAGCTCAGTGTGAGAGTCCTGGATTCAATGCCCAGAGCAAAAAAAGAAAAAGGAGTTGCTGTGACAGAGATGAAACAGCTTTGTACATGTGGCCTGAGAAGAGCACTCTGGAGATTTTTTGTTTTTTGGCTTTTGTTTTCTTTTTCAATCATTTCTCATTCAGGAAACAAAAAGAGTTCCAAGAAACAGTTCCCCAATGACATGATCTTCAGCGCCATCGCCTCCATGTTCCCCGAGAGCGGTGTCCCGGACGACATGAAGGAGAGGTGGGGTGCTGCCCTGTTGCCTCTCGCTCTCGCCGGGGAGGGTCCTCGCTCCTCACGGTCAGGGCAGAAAACGCTCACTCTGCCAGCAGCGCACCACGGCTCCTCCCTCCCCTCCCTGCACTGGGTCTGCGTCCTCCACACAGTCCCCCTGCCAGGAGCTGCTGCTCTCCCTTTTCTCTACCAGGTATCGGGAGCTGACGGAGATGTCGGACCCTGACGCCCTCCCCCCGCAGTGCACACCCAACATCGACGGGCCTGACGCCAAGTCTGTGCAGCGTGAGCAGTCGCTGCACTCCTTCCACACGCTCTTCTGCCGCCGCTGCTTCAAGTACGACTGCTTCCTGCACCGTGAGTGGACACTCCGTGACCAGCACGCTCCCTCCGTCCCGCCTGGCTCATCCTTGGCCTCCTTGGTGCCGAGGGCTTCGGGGGGACCCCGTGGCGGTGTGCCTGTCCCTGGGCAGGGCTGTCGGGGTGGCTGGGCTGTGCGGGCCTCCAGGCGGCTGTTTGTCAGCCCCTCCGCTCGCCATGAGAGCGGCCTGGAGACACTGCAGCGCTTCTCTTCCAGCTTTTCACGCCACCCCGAATGTGTACAGACGGAAGAACAAAGAAATCAAGATTGAACCAGAGCCCTGTGGCTCCGACTGCTTCCTTCTACTGGTAAGTTCTCCAGCTGTTCCAGCTTCTTACCGCTTAAAACTAAGCAGGAAAGGGAAGCGTCCCTTGAGCTTCCTGCGGCTGGGAACACGAGAGCCAGGGAGCACTCGTGGCCACTCTGTAAGGCCTGTCTGACCCGCCGGCAGGGTTGGCGGTGATTCGAGACACGAATGTCCTCAGCTAAGGTGTTCAGAGTCTAGAGCTAGCTCTGGAGGCCCGACATTCCTACCTGCATTAGACATACTGGTTGGAGCACTCAAGATTGCCCACACTGGGGCAGGCCTGCGCCGGTAGATCCCGTCTGTCTTGGGGCTTCTCTTCCTCAGCCCTGCAGCGTGCGACCCTGAGCACCGAGTCACGGTGAACTGTGAGTGCTTGCACGTGGGTTAAGTTTCCAGAAGTAGATCGGAGTCTTCAGAGCCAGCCAGTGAGAAGAGCTCAGCAATCAAGCCGAGTCGTCATTGTTGTTTGCCTATAAAAATGTGCAGCTGTAGGTAGTGGATCAGCATTCTTCAGTGTTCATGTACAGACTCGGGGAAAGCTTCGTAATTAAGTAGTGGTGGTTCCGAAATTTGGGAATCACACATGTATTACGGAAACAAAGGCATTGCAGGAGAATGGAAAGAACAGCAGCCCATGCCCAGAATCCCAGCACCCTGCAAGGCTGAGGCAGGAGGATTACGAGTTCAAGCCCAGCCTGGGCAATTTCGCAACTTAGACCCTTCAAAAAAAATTTTTTTTTCTTTTTTTTTTTTGTGGTGCCGGGGATCGAACTCAGGGCCTTGTGCTTAGAAGGCAAGCACTCTAATCACTGAGCTAAATCCCCAGCCCCCTCAAAAAGATTTTTAAAGTAGCGGGGCTGCGGCTCAGTGTGACGCCCTGGGTCCGCTCCCCAGGGCGGGGAAGGTGCAGGTCCCACAGGGCTCGGGGGCAGTAAGCCGCAGCTTCCCAGGAAGGCCCCGCTGCGGTCTCTGGGCCTCCCTTCTCCTCCTCACCTGCAGCCATGCTCAGGTTCCAGACAGCTGCCCACAGGGCCTCTCAGGTCCAACCTGGGCGGGCTGGAGATGCACAGACCGGGGTGAGGCCTGGGGTGGCAGGACAGCCCTCGGCAGCACAGGGGTGGCTGTAAGTTGGTCCTGTGGCCACACCACCTCGGCCCTGAGTGTGAAGGCTAGACGGCGCCGTGCTCTGGGCACAGTCACTGTCAGCGCAGGCGGACCACGTGGATGGTGCCCCTCGCGTGATGTGCGTGTTGTGTCGTTCCAGGAGGGCGCCAAGGAGTACGCCATGCTCCACAACCCGCGCTCCAAGTGCTCTGGGCGGCGACGGCGAAGGCATCCTGTAGTCAACGCTGCCTGCCCCAGCACTTCCGCCTCCACCGTGGCTGAGACAAAGGAAGGAGACAGTGACAGGGACACGGGCAATGACTGGGCCTCCAGTTCGTCAGGTACGGTGCGCTGCAGGGAAACGCTTTTCTCCCCGCGAGAGGACGCGGGGCCCAGAACCACTGCCTGGTGCCAGACATCTCTGCCCTTTAAAATCATTAGTTCTGGTGGCACATGCCTATTGCCCATAATGGGAGGCTGAGGCAGGAGGGTCACCATGAGTTTCAGGCCAGACTGGGCTACATAGTGAGTTCAAGGTAGCCTGAACTACGCGGTGAGACCCTGTCTCAAAAAATAATCATTAATTTTTTTTACTAGTTCCCTTGTAGGCAACAGAGATGGGGAATTTTTTTATTCTTAACAGTTCTGCCTCCCAAAGTGGAATTGGGTGCTTCTGATTTGACAAGCTCTCGATGCCGCTTGCATCCACTCTCTTCTCTCCACCCTTTCCTCAGAGGCCAACTCCCGCTGCCAGACACCCACGAAGCAGAAGGCCAGCCCCGCACCAGCCCAGCTGTGTGTCGTGGAGGCCCCGTCCGAGCCCGCGGAGTGGACTGGGGCCGAGGAGTCTCTGTTCCGCGTCTTCCATGGCACCTACTTCAACAACTTCTGTTCCATCGCCAGGCTCCTGGGCACAAAGACGTGCAAGCAGGTCTTGTCCTCCTCTGTCCTGCCAGGCGGTCATGTCAGGCCGAGTCTGGCGAGAAGCCGTCTCGGGCTCCCGCCTGGGCCAGGCCCCTTTCTGTCTCTGGCCTCTGGGTGGCCCTGTGCCCCTGCAGCTGCTCTCTTGGCCTGCAGCTCCCTTTCTGAACCCGCTCCCCGTATGAGAAGGGACCCGATTTCCCACGGCACCTCTGCGGCCTCTCCGCCTGGTGTCTGCAGAAGCATCTGTGCTTGGGAAGCGACTTCTCTGCTTGGAGCAGTGAGGGGAATGCGGGTGCCTTTGCTCACCGTGTGGAGCTCACCCTCTTCCTTGCATACACCTATAATCCCAGGTATTTGGGAGGCTGAGGCAGGAGGCTTGCAAGCTCAAGCCAGCTGAGCAATTTAGCAAGACCTGGTCTGAAAATAAAAAGGGTTGGGCCGCAGCTCCTGGCAGAGCAGTGCTTCTGGTCGGGTCACCAGGACCGCGGGATGGAGTGCAGAGAGTGGAAAGGATTCGCCATTGCTCCAGCGGGGGGCGTGGGCACACTGCTCAGGAGTGGCTCCCAGTGAGAGCGTGGGTGCCGCCTGCACCGTGTGTCCCTCCTGGCCAGGGAACAGGAGGAGGCGGCATCACAGCAAGGGCCCAGGGTCCCCTCAGGCCTGACCCTGCCCTTGCTCCAGAGCCCCCAGCCATGCAGCCAAGGAAGGCGTGACCGCCCTGCCCGCTTCTCCCCAGGTCTTCCAGTTTGCGGTCAAAGAATCGCTCATCCTGAAGCTGCCCACCGATGAGCTCATGAACCCCTCGCAGAAGAAGAAGAGAAAGCACAGGCAAGGGTGGTGGGCTGGGGCGCCTTCCGGCCAGAGTCCTCCAGACCCTCAGCTGGCACCTCCCCATCCTCCCGGCCACCGTGCCGGGCCGAGGGAGCGTCCGCCGGGCATTGTGAGGCTCGGTGCTGGGTGTGCCCGGGCCTGTGCCTGCGACGGGCTCCACACACCCGCCCTGCAGCCCCGAGACCGCAGTCCAGCTTTCCCCTCCTGGCCTGGCCCCATGCCGCAGCCGCAGCCTCATCTTCATCTCCTTGTGGTGCTCGTTACCACTTCCCCTTCTCAGCCTGGACCAGAGTTTACTCATTTCCTTTGCGCCTGGCGCATGTTGTTTTCTGAGCTGAGTAATAACACTACCCTATAGCCAGCCTGGTCCCCAAATGACTGTCATCTTTGGCGGGGAGCTGACACCGCTCCTAGATGCGGTGCCCCTTTTCAATGCTTTCATTCTGTGACTCCCCCACTTCTCCCCTCTGCAAACATGGGGAAGGAGAAACAGCAGCATTATAATAGATCTGTAGGGTAGGTGTGGTGGCCATGCCTGTAATCCCAGCATTCTGGGAGGCTGAAGCAGGAGGATCGCTCGTTTTAGCCCAGCCTGGGAAGTTTAATGACATAGTGAGACCCTGTCTCAAAAAATAAAGGGCTGGGGGTTTTGCTCAGTGCAGAGGCCCTGCGTTCAGTCCCTAGCACCACACAAAAAACACAGGCTCGGGCTTTGCCTTGTTCTTTCCTGGATGTGTGCCCCTGCCAGGGGCACGGGAGAGGTCCTCCAAGGTCCCTGCCAGTGTCCCACTGGCATCTCCCTGTGTCCCTGAGTGCCGAGGGCCAGACTTGACCTTTCCCTTCCCTCCTCAGGTTGTGGGCTGCACACTGTAGGAAAATTCAGCTGAAGAAAGGTGAGTGCCAGGCTGAGGCCCCCAAGCCGCAGTCGGGGTCGCTGCCTGGGGGCTGCAGGCTCTGGACGCCTTTGTGTGCAGAGCAGCTGCCCGCTCTCTCAGCCCCTGCCTGCGCCCTGCCCAGAGACCCCCGGGGCCGCAGCCTAGAGGGTGGAGCGGGAGCCAGGAAGGGCCCTGCACGGTGGGGCCCGGGCAGCGCTTTCCGCCTCTCTCCTAGACAACAGTGCCACACAGGTGTACAACTACCAGCCCTGCGACCACCCGGACCGGCCCTGTGACAGCGCCTGCCCCTGCATCATGACGCAAAATTTCTGTGAGAAGTTCTGCCAGTGCAACCCAGACTGTAAGAGCCCGGCACCCTCCCCATCCTCCGTGTGGTAGGTGTGGGCGGGCTCTCGACCCGGGAGCAGGCTGCTGCAGTTGTGGAGAAGTGTTGGTTTTTTTGGTGCTTTTTGTTTTGTCTTGTTTTGTTTTTGCTCTTTTAGGAGACGTGTCTGGCTGTGCTGGCCAGGCGGGCCTGCTTCCTGGCTCAGGCACTCCTCCTGCCACAGCCTCCCAGGCCTCGCCTGACAAGAGTGCAGCTTTTGGAAACCTTTAGGTTGATGGTTCAAAACTCAGCAATTGGACAGAAGTCCGATGCATCCCAGCCTCTCTCCCCAGGGGAACTAAGAGGCCAGGAATCTTTTTCCCCCGGGGTGCAGTCAGTTTCCCTTTTCACGATACTGTTTTAAAATTTTCTTTGGCTAGGCCTGGCGACACACCTGTAGTCTCAGCCCTCAGGAGACCGAGGCAGGAGAATCACTTGAGCCTGAGAATTTGAGACTGGCCTGAGTGAATTAAAAACACTTTTTTAAATTTAAAATTGTTGGGGTCACACTTCTGTTGATGTCTTTTTTCTTTAATAGCTGGAGTTTTAATACCAAGTAGGAGATGGGGACCTGGAAGCCAGCAGATGGGAGAGTGGTTCTCCTGTCCCCAGCCCTGGGGCGGGGACAGTGGCAGCAGCCCCAGCATGCAGGAGGTGGTGTCCCGGGTGCTGTGTCTGCCCCTCCTACTGAGGGCCAGATACGATCTCGCCGCAGCCACAGGGCCGGGAGGCTGCTGGAGTGAGGGGCAGCCTTCTCGGAACGACACTTGTTTTCGCAGTGAGAGGCACTGATTTTTTTCTCCATGGCTCTGCCTGTCTCCCTCCCCGTTCCGCCTCAGTGGGGGTGCTCTGGGGAGCCTCTCGGAGTCACTTGCTTGTCACGCTTTCTTTTGTGACTTGCAGGCACAAGGGAAAAACCTAATTGTTGGATAATTGGGAGCAGCCCTATTGGGCTGAGGCCTTCACCATGTGGCACGTACTTTTCTGCTGTCCTTGAGTCCCACCTGTACCCCTCGAGGTCCTGCATCTCCCCCTAACCTATGCTCCGTCTCCCTGCCCAGGTCAGAACCGCTTCCCTGGCTGCCGCTGCAAGACCCAGTGCAACACCAAGCAGTGTCCCTGCTACCTGGCAGTGCGTGAGTGCGACCCCGACCTGTGCCTCACCTGCGGGGCCTCGGAGCACTGGGACTGCAAAGTGGTGTCCTGCAAGAACTGCAGCATCCAGCGTGGCCTCAAGAAGGTGTGGCCGCAAGCACGGGCTTCTCTCCCTGCCTAGAAGGGCTGGTGGGCGCCCTGCCCCGGGAAAGGAAGGCTCCCGTCCCTCCACCCCGGCTCCCCTCTCCCCTCCCTGCTGCACCCCCTGGCCCTGCGCCTGCTGAGCTCTGCCCTGTCCCCCAGCACCTTCTGCTGGCGCCCTCGGACGTGGCCGGCTGGGGCACCTTCATCAAGGAGTCTGTGCAGAAGAACGAGTTCATCTCCGAATACTGTGGAGAGGTGAGTCCTTGAGGGCTCTGCACAGGAAGCTGCAGCCTGGGCCAGGCCGGGCTGTGTGATCCGGGTGGAGCGGGAGCACGGGCCCCAGCTGTGCCCTGTGACTCTGCCCTCCTGTCCCCAGCTCATCTCCCAGGATGAGGCTGACCGGCGAGGGAAGGTCTATGACAAATACATGTCCAGCTTCCTCTTCAACCTCAACAATGGTGAGCCCCATCCCAAGTGGCCTTGGCCAGTGTCTGCGTGCCCGCCAGCGCTGACGCTCACAGACGTGTGGCGGAGTGGGGGCTTGGACCCCAGACCTCCCGCCCAGCAGATGGGGAAAGGGGGTCCATAATCTCAGCAAGGGAGATGCAGAGAGAGTTCCCAGCTCCTCTGACCCACCGGGCTGGATGCCTGTGGAGCTGAGTTGTTCCGTTGCCGTCTCACTGTTGGGTCAGAAGACGTGTGGTACTTCCGGGGCGCTCACGGTTGTCTTTGATCCCCCTCATGCAGATTTTGTGGTGGATGCTACTCGGAAAGGAAACAAAATTCGATTTGCAAACCATTCAGTGAACCCCAACTGCTATGCCAAAGGTGGGCTCTTAGGCCTCAGGTCAGATGGGGCACAGGCCTCATCCACTACAGTTTCCCCCATCATTCCGCTTGTTCACCACTGAGTTTTTTGTCCAAAAATAATCATAATTAATACCTAGTGTCATCTTAGGCCTCTCTTTCTCAGTTTTATAATCTACTTTTTTTACTGACTCCATTAACATCATTTTCCCACAGACGTGATTTAAAGATAAGTCTTGGGCTGGGGCGATAGCTTGGTGGGGTCGCTCTCCCAGCATGCTCGAGGCCCTGGGTTCAGTCCCCGCCTCACCGGCCAGTGACACACCCCCAGCACCCAGTTGGCTGCCTGCCCCGGCCACTTTCTAGGCCCCGCGATTCCCCGGGAGTGGGGGGCCCTCCACCCCCTGCAGTGACGGGCTCCCTGAGTCCTTCCACTTTGCAGTGGTCATGGTGAACGGAGATCACCGTATCGGCATCTTCGCCAAGAGGGCAATTCAGGCCGGGGAAGAGCTCTTCTTTGATTACAGGTGAGCGGTCAGGAGTGGCCCTGCGGTGGCCCTGGGCACAGCAGGCCAAGGAGGGGCAGCAGCTTGGGAGCACCGCACGCTGGGCTGTGGGGCGTGGGAGGGGCGTGGGATGAGAGTGTCACAGCTTCTCAGCCACAGGGACCTGGGGAATGACCGCCTCTTCGCTCTGCGGGGACAGGTACAGCCAAGCCGATGCCCTCAAGTATGTGGGGATCGAGCGGGAGACTGATGTCCTTTAGCTGTGCCGTGCTGCGACACCGTCCTCGCTTTCACACGCACCACTGCCGCTCAGCCACACACCGCGTCTCCCGTGCCAAGAACGCCCTCCCTCTGCAGCGAGGCTCCAGCGGCGTGCTGGGGGACCCCACCAGCTCACAAGGGGACACGGAGGTGGCAGGGCTGGCTCAGGAGGGTACAGGCTGGCCGGGTGGCTGGGCTCGGTCCCCAGCTCTGGGTGTGCCCCTGGCATCACACAGGTAGCGCCTCGTGAGCTGGCCTCCAGCTCTCCCGGCAGGGCCACCAACTGGGCACTCGCCCGTCTGAGAGGCCCGGTCTCAGAGCTGGGCGGGCAGCAGGGCTGTGCAGAGGGGCAGCATCACCTTCCTGCCGCTGTGGGTTCCAGGCACAGGGACTCACTCCCCTCCGGGGACAGGAGGGCCAGCCACGTAACAGCGGTTCCGCCGCAAGCCCAGGTCTGGGGCTGACACCTGCGGTTCCGGGGAGTGGGTGCCAGCACCCCTGTTCTTCCAAAGCTCAGGCTCTGCCTCTGGTGGGCACTGTGTGCTGTGCTGCTGCCGACTTGTGCCCCGGGGTGGGGAGGTCCTGCCTGGCTCTGGCTGCGGGCAGGATGCTGGGATTTCCTCTCGCTCTGCAGCACCCAAGGGGGAAGCGGGTGGGGGCAGGTGGGGCAGGACGCCCGCCCACGTCCAGGGCGGCGTCTCCTGCTCGGGCAGACGGGCCTCAGGCATCTGCTGTGCAGGGTGCCAGGCAGCGCCCGCTGCAGTCCAGCCCTCACTGTCTCTGGGACCCCTGCAGAGTGAAGCACTTTACCCCTCAGATGTCTCAGTCTGAGGTCTCTCAGGCCCCTCCCCAGGCCCCCGCCTTGGGAGGAAGGAGGAGCAGCCGCTGCTCCTCCAGTTCCACCTCCTCTCTGAGGAGGCCCCGGCAGCGGGGACAGCGCAGGCGCCCCTTTCTCTTCTGCCCCGTGAAAGAAATAGGGCTCCCCCAGGCCGAGCTGCCTCTCGGGGCACACCTGCTGGCAGGCACATGCACGCCTGTCCCCCAGGCGTGCCCAGCCCCCAGGGCCCCTCGAGGGTCTGCAGCCCCAGCGGCTTGGTTTGGCGTGTGGCTCAAGGACACCTTCAAGCCGAGGTGGGCTCGGGATGACTCATTAGGTACAGGGACCAGAGGCGGGCGGGACACGACTCCCAGCCCCCACCTCAGGCCGCTGCCGCCCTGCGCCTCCGCCTCCAGTGTTTCCAGTCTGACCTCGCTGTCCTCCCTTTAGTGACGGGTCTCCCCTCCCCCGCGTCCCCAGTCTCGTGAGCAGCCATTGCCAGTGAACTCTCGCACTTTACAGTCCCGTGGCTTGTGTCTTTAATAAAAGTGTTGGCGCCAGCTGGGCAGGGTGTGTGCTGTGTTCTCAGGCCGGCGGAGTCAGGGCTGGGGGCACGAGGGGGGGAGAGTGCTGCGCCCCCAGCGGGTTCCCTTCACACCCTCCACCTCCAAGACCGCTGCGCCAGCCACCACACAGCCGGCTCTGCCACTCTCTGTTGGAGGCCGAGCAGCTGCGAGTGGCCTGCAGGACAGAGACACCTGGCCAGGAGGAGCTCACTGCGAACTCTGTGCGGCACAGTACGGGCAGCCCACTGAGCTGCTCTTTTATGTATAAACGTAATTTAAAAATTAGAGTAACAGATCAGGTTTCTCTAGGGACTTTGGAGCAAAAAATAGACATAAACGTGGCCTCCAGGCAGGTGGCGGCGGCAGCAGCATCTGGGGTGGGGGCGCCTCATGCACTGGGGGTCAGAGCGTAGCCCGGGTGGGGGGCAGGTGGGTCTGCGTTCTCTATGGCATTGCAGGTTTCTTATGGCTTTGGCTCAAGCATGAAGCAGCAGAGGTTCTAAGGTGCTAAACTGAGACCTTGCGGTCTCACCATAAAAACAAAAAGGAGTGGGAAGAGGCCCTGGGGAGAGGATGCAGGTAGAAGAGGCTTGTGGGGAGGCTGGGGCGACAGCAGCTCTCCCCTGGGCTGCAGCCCCGCACATGCGCCCTGCTGATGGTAGACCCGGATGCTCTGTCGGGATAGACAGAGCTGGCAGGAAGGGCCCGGCGCCACCGTGGGGCTTCTCGGGAACCAGAACGGAGCAGCAGGGCACTGGTCTCGGCAGTGAGGCTCGACCACTCTGGCTGGTTCCATCTGTAGCCCTGCCCACTGGGCCTGCAGGAGGGGGCCCTCTGGGTGGGCAGGGCCGGCTCAGAGCAGCCAGTGTCCCTGTGAGGGTGGGGAGAGGCAGGCATCCGCAGTCCAGAGAAGGTGGGCTTGGTCCCTGAAGCCCCCTGTCATTCCGACCGGGACTCCTCCAGGATCTGGGGCAGGTTCTGGTCCCGGGGGCCCGGGGCAAGGGCTGGGGCAGAGGCTGGGGCAGGGGCCGGCATGGAGGCCGGGGCCGGGGCGGGGGTGGGGGCAGGGCCCGAGGCAGGCAGGGGCACTTTGCCACCAGGTTGGTAGTTGTGGGTGGCCTTGGGCTCATTGGTATGGTAGGAGCCCTTGTAGCGATGGTTCTGCAGATAGAAGAGCAGCAGCATCCCCAGTATCCCCAGCAGCAGGAAAGCCACCAGAACTGTGGGAGGAAAGGCACAGCTCAGGGGGTCTCACCTGCATAGGCATACATGCGCGCATGCACACATGCACACACACACATGCACAAAAAGGCTGAGGGTGTAGCCCAAGAGTGGAGCACCTGCCTCCCTAGTGTGCACAAGGCCCTGGCTACAACCCTAGTACCCCACACCAAAAAAATAAGATGCCCCCAAACATGAAAGTCTCCAGCCAATCAGCACAGCCACTCCACCCTCCAGTACCAGTGGTTCTTCACAGGCCTGGGAGGTCACATTATGGGTCCGTGCTACTCACAGCCTAAGAGGATGGCGACCCATCCGTCGTCATGGTAGTACAGGAAGTCTGGAGGGACAGCATAGTTAGCAGATGCCTCCCAGAAGAACACCGGCCCTTCCATCCCGGTCCGTGCCCAGCCAGGGCCGTACCTGGGGGCAGGTACCAGGGGTCGAGCTCGGGGGGCACCTCAGAGACCAGGCGGGGCATGGCGCCGCAGTTGGACTCTGCTAGCTCGCCCTGGACGCGGAGGGCCTCGGCCAGCTCGGCGGTCATGGGCCGTGGGCTGCGGAAGTGTGTCTTGAGGGGGGCCACATTGTTGAAGCGGACTCCAGACAGGCAGCCTGAGAAGCCCGGGGTGTTGTAGCGCTGAATCTCAGGGTCAATGACGCCCGTCTCTGAGGGACAGAAAAAGTGGCTCGGATCCCCAGGAGCGTGTCCCTCACGCCCACAGGCCTGCTGCTCCTCTGCCGCCACCCTCCTTGCTGTGCCAGGGTCCAGGGGCCTCCTCCGCCGCTCACCCATCACACGCCCCAGGTACAAGGCCTTGGGTGAGTCCAGCTGGCTGTCCACCAGCAGTGAGAACTTCTGCTCTGTCAGTGGGAAGTAGTCCACCTGCGGGGAGGGCCGGGGAGGGGTCGGGCAGAGCTGCCAGCCGAGAGGGGTCCTCACTCGGGACCAAGGGGGAGCTCCTGGGCCCACATGGGAGATTCGGGATGTCTCTTAAAAACCTGACTGTCATCCCAGCTGGCTGGGAGGCTGAGGCAGGAAGACTGCAAGTCTGACCCTAGCCCGGGCAACTTAGTACTTAGCGAGCGCCTGTCTCCAAATAAAAAATAAAAGAAGGGCCAGGGAAGGAGCTGAGTGTGAAGGCTCTGGGTTCAGTATGCAGCACTGAGGAAAAATTTAAAAACCTGATTCCGAGTCCTCTCTTTGTAGCTTACTTGGTTTGACTTTGGGAAAACCTCTTGCTGAGCCTGCCTGCTGACTTGTGAGACCCTGACTTCCCGCACACACGGATGTGCACAGGCACGGGACATTTCCTTGGGTGCCAAACTGGATCCTGAGGCCACAGGGACCCCTCGTACCTGGATGAAGAGGTTGCGGTAGACCCGGGTGATGTTGACGCTGTGGGGCTGGCCATCGGTCACCGGCCGGGTGGTCAGCGGGTACACGTAGGGGCTGGTCCCCAGCTGGTACCGAAGCTGCAGGGTCCCTGTGCGGTGGGGAGAGAAGCCTGCGTCTCCCTGGCCCCACGGCCCATGTCGGGTCCTCGTGGACCAGTGGCCACAGCCAGGGCACAGGGCGGGGGGACCCACCATCCTCCTTGATGAGCACGGCCATGTAGTCACGCACGAAGGAGCTGACGTACAGCAGGACGGCAGGCGCGGAGCTGGTGCTGAAGCTGAAGGAGACCTCCTCCCCGGTGACGTTGTACACAGGACCCCGGTACCCGGGCACGGGCCGCCCAGGCCGTGGGTAGTCGGGCAGGCGGTAGCCAGGGCCATGGTAGCCAGGCACGTAGCCGGGGGTGTCATAGCCGGGGATGTAGCCGGGCTCGTAACCGGGCACTGGGCGGCTCAGCATGTGGGAGAACTCGCGGGCAGCTGAGCGCAGTGCCGACTGCAGGTTGTAGCGCATCCAGGTGCCCGGCTCGAAGAAGCCACCGATGTCTGAGGGCAGAGGTAGCAAGGTCAGGGCCCCAGGCTCCTCCTACCCACACCACCAGGCTTTGGTTTGTTTTGTTTGTGGTACCAAGGATCAAACCCAGCGGTGCTGCACCACTGAGCTACATCCCAGCCCTTTCTTTGTGATTTGAGACAGGATATTCTAAATTATCCAGGTAGGACTTGAACTTGGAATCCTCCCACCTCAGCTTCGGTGCTGGAATTACAGGTGTGCACCACTGCACCTGGCTGATGTCACAGGTTTCAATGCCCTTCCCACACACAGAGACTCACCCAGTCACTGCCACCATCAAAACCCTCCAGGTACCTTTGGGTCCCATGAGGCCCTCTGCCACAGAGTAGACTCAAACCCATGAGAAACCTGAGATCTTCTCATCTGACCCCTGCCTTGATGGACGGAGAAACTGCGGCCGGGGACGGGTCATGACTAATCCAGGGACCCACAGAGAGTGACACCCAGGGTCAGACCAAGAGCCCCACAGTCCTCTGTGGGTGCTCGGATGCCCATGTTGCCCAGGTCCAGGAACCAGCCTGTCTCAGGCCACCCTGGGGGGAGTGGTCTGGCATCCGTGCAGAAGCTGGTTGTGCTCGCTGCCAAGGCCCCAGACCCCACCCAGGCCGTGCACACCTGAGGCACGTGGCTGTGGTCACCCAGGAAACAACGCAGAGAGTGTGGGAGGCCCGAAGTTACTGTGCACATTAGGGGAGGCCTGCAGCCCCTTGGTGAAAGTGGGAGCTGTGTTGTGGCACTGGGCGATGGGACCCAGGGCCTTCACACACAGCTACAGCCTCAGCCCTTTCTATCTTTTTTTTTTTGGTGCTGGGGCTCGAACTCAGGGCCTTGTGCTTGCAAGGCAAGCACTCTAACCACTGAGCTAAATCCCCAGCCTCTATTTCTGTCTTGAATCAGGGGCTCGCTAAGTCACTAAACTGCCCGAGCTGAGCTTGAACTCCTGATCCTCCTACCTTGGCCTCCCAGCATACTGGGATTTCAGATGTGCGCCACCAGCCCCACTCCTTGCTCCTCTTTGCCCCCTTCCCTACCTGCCCATGCCCCACTGCGCCTGCCAGAGGCTCCCCATCCCATCCCGCCAGCCATACCCCCACTGACCGTGGTTGCAGTAGGGCCCGTCGAAGGCCGTGAGGTCACAGTCGCATGTGTAGTAGCTGTAGCGCTCCACGCAACGGCCACCGTGAGAGCATGGGAAGCGCGGGTGGGCACAGCGGCCTGTGCAATTGGGGGACGTCCCTTCCGAGGCATTGGCCCGGCCCTCCAGGTTCAGCGTCACCCCATTCAGACGCATGGCCCTCAGGCAGCCCACGAAGGGGCGCCGCTTGAGTTCTGCCGATCCTGGCCAGGAAATGAGCGGAGGGGGTGGGGGTGAGGCCCGGACTGCTTGCAGCTTGGCCTGGGTGGCGCCCTGGGTTCCGTGCCAGGCACCAAAAAAGCGACAGGCTTGCAGGGATGTGATCGGGAATGGGGCTGCAGGGCGCTCACCCACGTAGAGGGGCTGGTCGTACTCCAGCCAGATGTAGGTCTGTGGAGGCATGGGCCGCGCCACCCACGGCCGGTGGTCCACGCGCAGCCGCGCCTGCTTCACGTTGATCTCAGCCCGCACCAGGTGCCACTCGTCGTCATTGAACTCAAAGTCGTCGGAGTGAACTGTCAGGTTCTCGTCCCCGTTCCCCACATCGAAGGCAAAGACCACATCCCGGGATGCTGGGCGAGGCGGGAAGAGCTCAGCCTTCCAAGATCCCTTGTGGCCTCCCGGCCCAGCACAGCCTCCCTTCATCCCTGCAGACCCCACGGCCACAGGTGGGGCCTGCGGCCCCATCCGAGCTGGCACTCACTGTTGAGCTCCACGCGCAGGTACGGCCGGCGCCATTGGCAGTAGCGGCCGCCTTGGTTCTCCAGGAAGACGCCCGAGGGCGCTGAGGTCCTGAAGTAGAAGGAGACGTCGAGGCTGTGGTTGGCCCGGATCGGGGGGAAGCGCAGTGCGGCCCCAGTGTGGAATGAGATGGTGTTCCAGGAGTTTCCTGCAACGCCGGGGGAGGGAGGCCGTTGGGGAGGTGGCAGGTAGAAGGCGGGGGACCCGGGGACAAGGGCCACGATGACATGCAGCCCCAGGTGAAGCAGGGAGTCCCAGGGACCCCTGGCATCTGGGTGGCACAGAGAAGGGGTCTGGCACTCACGGTCCCCATAACAGCGCAGAGGTCTCAGGAAGAACTGGGCCTCAGAGTTGGAGCGGTTGGTGTCGCCCACCACCACCTGGGTGACGGGCAGGTGGTCCACGAAGGTCAGCAGCCCCTTGTCGGTCCTCCTGCAGGGCAGATGGGGGCTCAGTCCGCCCCTGCATCCCCGCCACCCTCCTCCACGTCCCTCTGTCCCCATGCCTTGTGCCTGGGTCCCGAGACCTCACCACTGGGGCTGGTCGGCGTCACAGTTGCAGTGCAGGGCGGGGTCTATGCAGCTGTGGTCCAGGCCGCAGGCACAACGCTGGATGCCAGGCTGGGAGCCGCCCCAGTAGAAGTGCTGCTCCTCATGGCGGCCGATCCAGAAGCTGTAGGGGTAGCCGCCTACGGGGGGACCAGGACACTGCCAGGCCTGGCCTTTGCCCGCCTGACCTCATCCTCTGTCCCTGTCCCCTGCCCTGCTGACCTGCTGTGTTGAGCAGCCTGGAGTTGTAGCAGGAGAACTCGATCCACTGCTCACAGTGCTGTGAGGCGTTGGCCAGGGCACTGACCTCCTCCCACGATGCGTTCCAGTACTGCACAGCCGCCAGGAAGGGCCGCTCCATGCTGGAGCCCGTCACGCGCGTCGTCCACAGCCTGTCGTGCCGCACCACTGTCCAGGCGCGGTTCTCTGGTTGGGGACAGGACTTGGGCTAGGTGACAGCGTCTGCCCACCTCCCTGCCCCCGTCACTGCTACTTCTACCATCCGGGGCGGCAGATGTGGCTGGTGGGCACACCCTAGCCCAGGCCCCTTGGGGACAGCGGCACGGATGGAAGCTGGATTTATCTGCAGGACTAGTGTCCTCCCCCCGCTTCACCTCACCACAGTATAATTTACTGCCCCTGCTGTTTCCCGTACCCCTGCCACTCACCTCGGATGTCACAGTACACCACAAACGGCTTCAGGGGGCCACTGCCATCAGGGTCGATGGTGAAGTTGCCCGAGGTTTTCCCGCTGAGTCGATAAGCCTCACAGGACTCCTTATACAGTGCTGCAGGGCAGGGGGTTGTGGGTGTGAGGACTAGAGCTCTGGGCAAGCCCTCATCTCTGGCAGCCTCATCCCCCCCCCCCCCGCAGCTTACGCTGGTGGCAGGTCTCGCCCTTGTAGCCGGTCAGCTCACAGTAGCAGATGAAGTCGTCCCAAGACTGATAGCAACGGCCATCATGCTCACACATGTTAGGACTGCACCTGGGGAGGGTCTCACTTTGTGTGTTGGGGGACAGGGTCTCTCTATGTAGTCCAGGCTGGCTTTGAATTCACTATGTAGCCCAGGATGGCCTTGAATTCTTGGTGATCCTCCTGCCTCAGCCTCCTGAGGGCTGGGATGACAGGTGTGTGCCACCGCGCCCAGTGAGAAGGGGTCTTACTGAGGTTGTGAGAAGACCCAGATCCCATGGGACTTCATTCCGAGTCCCTGGGGCACCAAGAATGGTGATCTGCACCCAGCCTTGCTAGCCGGGGAGAAGCCCAGATACGGGGCACCAGACACTCAGGGCCCAAGTCCTGCTGGCCCCTGTCCCCTCGGAGAAAGTTCCTTACTGCATCCTCACTGCCTGCTGAGAAAACCCTATAAGATCAAAGGCAGGTGTGTCGTTTCCACCCGGAGCCTGCACCACTCAAGGGGAGGCCCAGGAGGTGCACGGTCAAGGAGGAATCTTTCCCAGGTGGGCGGAGCCAGGAGACCCTGGCAGGGCACTTCGAGGGCACACTCCCTAGGGACTAGGCTCTGGGTACCTGTCGGTGATGCCGCATGTGTCAAACAGGACCTCAGCGTAGTGTCCCAGCCGCCGGAACTCCACCAGCGTGAGGTTGACCAGCTGCCCGTCCACTTTGAGCAGCTCCATGCAGCCATGGAAGGCTGTCTGGTTGGAGTGGCAGCCCCATCGGCTGGCGGGCTTGGGACAACCTGTGGCGATCATCCCAGTGAGGCCCTCCCCAGGAACCCAGAGACCCTCCCTCCTGGGAGACACAGGAGGGTTAGACAGGAAGGAAGAAGGGGGCTGAAAGGGAAGTGGAGCTGGTGACCAGGGCCTCTCCACCCCCAAGGCCCCAGGCACCAGCGGGCTTGGTCCCAGCAAGCCCTCCATGCGCCCATCTGGGTGGCCTCACACGGCACCCTCCCACCCAGGGATCAGCCTGGCTGCGCGGCTCCCACCTACCCCCAAAGAAGTACGAGGTCCCCGTGCGAACGAGCAGCGGGTAGGAGACTCGGACTTCCGCTCCTTCCACATCATCAATGCTAATGACTGCATGGTTCTCCTGGGCCACAAAATTCACCTCGTGCCAGAAGCCGTCGTTCAGGCGGTACCCTGGGCGGGATGGGAGGATGGTGTGGCGACTGCAGGGCCCGGGTCCGGTCAGACCGCGCAGCAGGGACCCCAGGCCTGGCCCACACCCGGCCCTCCACCTCACCAGCCGCAAACTGCAGGCGCTTGCGGCCGGTCTGCGCGATGGACACGTTGACCTGGCCCTCGCTCAGCATCAGCTCCACGTGGCCCAGCCCGTCGCCCAGGCTGGAGAAGAGCAGCAGCCCGGTGAGGTCCCAGGTGCGGAAGCGCAAGGACACGGCCAGGCGGCCGCGGCGTGGGAAGCCGGGCACCTGTACGAAGTTGTGCGGACCCCCGAAGTTGATGGGGTGTGGGACGGGGTCCAGGCACCGGAAGGCCACCTTGCCCTGCAGCGGAAGTGCGGACCCTCACTCGGCGAGCACGGGCACCCGCCAGCCCCGACCCTCTGCCCGCAGGTGCCCAGCAGTAGGCGGGCCTAGCCGCGTGGTGGCGCACCACTGTCATGTGGGCACTCGACAGGCTGAGGCAGGAAGATGGTCAGTATGAGGCCAGCCTGGACTACATGGTGAGCCTCTATCTCCAACCCCCTCCCCCCAAACTGGGTGCCAAACAAGCTGGCCCAGGGACCCCGCGCGCAGCTCGCTCGCTCGCTCTCCCCCGCTGGGCCACACCGTCCCTGCAGGCCGAGTGCGGCTTTCGCTGAGCCCGGCGCACGCGCACGCGCTCGGAGTCAGAGCCCAGCGGGCCTGCACAGCAAAGGTACCGGGTTCGAGTCCCTGCTCCGGCGCTCCGCAACCGCACGCGCTCGAGTGCGCTCAGCCCCTGCCTTGCGCCTCTTCCCCCCCGCATCCCCTCCCCCCAGCTACTAGCTGAAGAGGCGACAGGACCGGGCACAGCACCCTCCTAACCCTGACACTAATCCCCTGCCCTCCCCCCAGTCCGCGGTCCCTCTTCCGCCCATCCCCGCGCTCCACCTTCCGGGCCCCACCCGCTGACCTCGAAGGTGATCCGCGAGTGGCGCCGCACGGCCAGGTCGGCGATATTGACCCGGTTGAAAATGACGTTCTCAATGCAGCCGCGAAAATTGTGTCGGTAGGCGAGGTTCTTCTGCGCAGCCCCCACCAGGCCCCCGATGAACATCTGCGGGACGTGGGGTGGGTTGAGCAGGGAAGACTCACAACCTTCATTGCTCCAGGGTCGGGGCTGGGCTTGGTGCAAAATCCACCAGGTAGGACTGGGGATTTAGCTCAGTGATTAGAGTGCTTGCCTTGCAAGCACAAGGCCCTGAGTTCGATCCCCGGCACCACAAAAAAAAAAAAAAAAAAAAAAAATCCACCAGGTTCGCTGTGCCTTGGGCAGTCAACAACCTGTACACCAGTCCTTGTCTGCATCGGGGGCCAGGGCCTCTATCAGCTCCATAGGACTGGGAGCATCTCCAAGAAGATAATTTTCCCCAAATCTGGACTTCCATGATTCCCAGTGGGGCAGAGGAGTGGCAAGCTAATACTGTAATGGACAGAAAGCTGGCCTTGCCGGTTAGCACCCAGGAGCCCTGGGGAGAGAACGTGTGCCCAACCACGCAGCCTGCCTGCCACCTGTGTGCCCACCTCTGTGTCCAGATTCAGCCGCTCAAAGTCCCCGTTGAGTAGGAAGCGCTGCACGTAGCCATCCAGGGTGAGGTTGGCCTCCCGCCCGTAGCGGTCCAGGCGCACGTAGTGCCAGTGCTGGTCGTTGAGGACGCCGCCCGCGCTCACCGTGGTGTGGCCAGGCCTGGGCTGGATGGGGCTGCTGCCTGAGGGTGGGGACTGTGTGAGGCTGGGTGAGGACCACCAGGGAGCCCTCAGCCATAGTGGAGGAGCCCCGCAGGGCAGCTGGGGGGGGTGAGGGAGCCCAGGGCAGCACTGGAGAGCACAGGCCTTGGGATGCCTCTGTCCTAGCTGTGAACCGTGGGGCTCCATAGCTGCTTCTGTCTTATATGGCAGGTGCCACAAAAAGCTAATGAGCCAGGTGCGGTAGCGAAGGCTGGCTGGCCCAGCACCCAGTAGGCTGAGGCAGGAGGATCACGAATTTGAGGCCAGGCTAGGCTACCTAGTGAGTTCAAGGCCAGCCTGGACTACATAGTGAGACCCCATCTCAAAAAAAAAAAAAAAAAAATCAGAAATCGAATGAAATACAAAGCCCTAACGGCTGGAGACTGGACCAGTGTGCTACTGCTGAGCACTACAGCACAGAGCCTGGTGCCACTGTGAGCCCAGGGGAGGCGGCTGCCCTCACCCAGGCTCATGTGCAGCAGCAGGTGTGCGGCCTGCAGCTCCAGGGTCACGTAGTCACCCTGGGCGCCCTCGGAGTGCAGCAGGAGCCCGTCCTTCTCTTCTGTCTTGAAGCTGAATGCAATCACATCCCACAGGCTGCGGCTGACCCCTCTTGGGAAGCGGTAGGAGATGGCATCGTCGCCGTCAAAGTAGAGGATGTCGGACTCTGCACAGGTGAGTAGAGGACATGAGATAGGCCAGCCACTCTGGGAAGGATGTTGCACAGTCCCGGGGTCCTTGGGCCTCAAGGCTTACTGTAAGGGCAGCCATAGAGGCCGAGCCGCAGGCCAATCTTGCCTCGTGGGTTCCAGGCCAGGGGCACGATGCGTATGTAGCGTGCTGTGAAGTGGTAGTGTAGGTCGTGGCGCACCACGGCTGACTCATTCACATTGCCGAAGAATGTCTGTGGGGGGGGTAGGGAGAGTGCAGATCACGTCCCATCCTCTGTCACCATACTCTTACTCCTCAAAATACGAATCAGATGTTACCTCCTCCGGGAAGCCCTCTTGGATTTCACCCTAAAATGTGTTAAACTCTGGGCTCTGAAAGTGTCTTGCACACGCAGTGAGCCGACTGTTCCTCTGGTATTCATCCTCATCTGTCCCCTCACCCCTGTCCCCTCCCCTTTCTCTCCCACCAGTGCCCAGCGCAGGGCCCAGAGTAGAGGAGTCCCCCCAAGAGTACCGCGTTGTGCCCTTGCTGGTAGAATGGTGTCCAGCTGTCCACACGGTCACCATAGAGCAGCATGTAGCGTGTGACCCAGTCCCAAGAATTGAAAGAGCCCTGCGTGGCCACAGCTCGGATCCTGTGCTTCTTCATTAAGTCGATCTGCAGCCAGGGGTTTGGGTCCCCGATTCGGGGTGACCACCCACTTATGCCTGCGGAAGAGGCCAGACTTTTTACCACCCAGGCCATCTCGGGGCCCTGAGGTCCCCACCACCCAGGGGCTGAGGCTCACCATGCAGCCGGGCGAAGCGGGCAGTGGTGAAAAGCCCGTAGTAGGAGGAGGCGCCCAGGGACCGTGCATACAGGGGCCCCACCAGCTCCTCGTCGCAACCATCTGGGTGGGGAAGGGAAGCTGTCATTCAGCCCCACGTCTCAGGCCCTTCTGAAGGTCGGGTCCACCCAGCAGCCCCTCTGTCTGCTCTGCTGCCCCACCTAGAGCCCCTGTCTCAGCCGGGCCTGCAGCAACAACTGCGCATGCAGGGAGGGGGCTTCACCCACAGGGGAGTCCTCAGGCCAGACCCTCCCCTAGCCCACTGCCTGCCCTGATCCATGTCCCCCGCAGTGCCACCCAGAACCTCAGCATCTTCCAGAACCCAAATCAGCCCACGACACCGAGCTAGCCCCACCCTTCCTATCTGTTTCATTGATCAGACCCCCAAACCTGCGCCACCTGGAAGGCCACCGCAGCTCCCACCCCAGACCCAGCACTGTCCCCAGCTCCACCCCGCTTGGGATCACCTACTCTGGCTTGGATCCCAGCCATAACCCCAGCCCCAGCCACAAAACCCAGCCCCTGGGCCCGCTCCAGAGCCCAGCCCCAGCCCCTGGCAGAAGCCACCCTGTCGGGTCACTACCCCTAACCTTGCACCGGAGCTCCGCCCGGATCCCAGCCCCACACCGCCGCCTGGCCGCTCCATCCGCGGCTGGGAGCCTGGCCGGCGCGCAGCGGTCTCCGAGCTGCATTGCGGAGCGCCCAGAGAGGCAGGCGGGGAAGGACCGCGACCACCCAGCCGCACTGCGGCGCGGGACCCGCCCTGCAGGCCTGGGCTCCAGCTCCACCCGCCCTGGCCCGGCACTCACAGTAGCCCCAGCCCCAAGCTCCTGAGGCCGCGGCGGCAAGCAGGACGCAGAGCAGCCGCAGATGCATCGTGTCGGGCCAGCGAGGCCAGCGGCCGCCTCCCGGGGCTGGGCTCGCGCTCCAGCGCCCAGCTCTGCTCCCGGGGTTGTCGCCAGGGCACTGGCCCCTCTCTTCTCCGTCCCCACCCTTCCCTCTCCTCCCCAGTGCCCTCGCTTGTGCTCTCTCTCTCCTCCCTGGATCTCCGCTCTTCTCCCTCTCCTCTCCTCTCGCCTCCCCCTTCCCCAGCCTGCTCTCCTGGCACGCGCATTCCCTAACCCCGCGCAAGCGCGCGCCTCAGCCCCACGCGACAGGGCGGGGGCAGAGCACCCCCAGCCGCCGGGAAACACCAGCGCCCGAGGCTGCAAGACGGGCCCAGAGGTGGCAAAAGGGAGGCGATAACCCGAGAGAAGTCCAAGAAAAGCGTAAGGGAGAGCGGTGCCTAGAGATGATACGCAGGGCAAGCAACATACTCTAACATTTCCGGAAGGCCACCCCCTCCCCGGGCTCAGTGCCGGGCTCTCCCCTCACACTGCCGTAGGCATTCTTACCTGACCTCACTTCGCAGAGGAAAAAATCCTGAGGCTCAGAAAGGTGAAAAAACAGACCCAAGATTACCCAAGTAGCTAGCAGAAAACGATATTCCTAAACCCGTCCTTTCCCACTGGAGAATGAAGCAAACTCCCTCCAGAGGCACTGGGGTACACAGGGTGCCCAGACCCCAGGCCCTCCGCCCTGGCCCCTCTCCCCGCCCCTTCCTTCCTGTCCCACTGGCTATTTAACCTCTGCCCCTGTGGCTGTACCTCCGAAACCCTGGTAGCCAGAGATGGGGACGGAACACGCAGAGCAGGTGGGAGTGGGGGCAGGGAAGGGTGGGGTCCCACCTGGCAGCAGGCTGCTGCCACCCCCTGACCACAACGCTGAGACACAGCCCTTGAGCCCCTTGGCATGAGCGGCTCCTTGGGCCTGTGCCTGAGGGAGAGGTGGAGAGGGGTGGAGTGGAGAAGGGAAGGGAGACAGAAACGCACCCAGCCCAGTTTGGAGCCCAGGGTCCAGGATCCAGCCAAGCCTGCACCTGACCATATGTCCAGGAGAGGGCGCTGCAAGGTGAAGAACCAGGCTAAGATTTATTAATATTTTGGGGTTTTGGTGCCAGGGATCGAACTCAGGGCCTTGTGCTTGCTAGGCAAGCACTCTAGCCACCGAGCTAAATCCCCAGCCCCCTAACATTTAATATTACGAATGCCTGGTCTATGGACAGCTAGGTGCTTCAACCCATTATCCTCCATATTTCAAACATTCCTCACTGCAAGTCTTGCCAGGAGTCCCGGACAGGATTCCTAGGTCCTTATGAGGCCCCTGGGGTCCAGAAAGAGCAGTGACTTGCTCAAGGTCACGGTGGAGGCAGAAGGGTGCAAGGGAAGCGTGCTAGGAGGAGTCTGGAGGTTTCTCTCTGTGTGGGAGTCGCAGGGTTCCCAGCATGGTAGGCAGGTGTGGGTGGGGAGAGTGCGGGAGTGCTGTGCACCATCCAGTTGCCTCTCACTGTCCCCTCCCCAGGTGTCCTGGGACTCCTATTCCGGGGATGAGGAGGATGCGTACTCGGCAGAGCCGCTGCCTGAGCTCTGCTCCAAGGCCGACATCCAGGCCTTTGGCCGCGTCTTCCAGCCCAGCGTGTCGCTGACGGTGGCCTTCCTGGGCCTGGTGGGCAACAGCCTGGTCCTGGCCACACACCTGGTTGCCCGGCGTGTGGCGCGTTCTCCCACCGCGGCACACCTGCTGCAGCTGGCCCTGGCTGACCTCCTGCTGGCCCTGACCCTGCCCTTCGCCGCGGTGGGGGCGCTGCAGGGCTGGAGCCTGGGCAGTGCCACCTGCCGCACCATCTCGGGCCTCCATGCAGCCTCCTCCCATGCTGGCTTCCTGTTCCTGGCCTGCATCAGCGCAGACCGCTATGTGGCCATTGCGCGTGCACTCCCTGCGGGACCCCAGCGCCCCATGTCCCTCCGTGCGCACTGGGCCTCGGCTGCTGTGTGGCTGGTGGCGCTGCTCCTGGCGCTACCTGCGCTCCTCTTCAGCCAGGATGGGCCACGTGAGGGCCAGCGGCGCTGTCGCCTTGTCCTCCCCGAGGGCCTGGCACGGACGGTGAAGGGGACGAGCACCGTGGCGCAGGTGGCCCTGGGCTTCGCGCTGCCACTGGGCGTCATGGCCGCCTGCTACGCGCTCCTGGGCCGGACGCTGCTGGCCACCAGGGGGCCCGAGCGCCGGCGTGCACTGCGAGTCGTGGTGGCCCTGGTGGCGGCCTTCGTGGTGCTGCAGCTGCCCTACAGCCTGGCTCTGCTGCTGGATACGGCCGACCTGCTGGCTGCCCGTGAGCGCAGCTGCCCGGCCAGCAAGCACAAGGACCTGGCGCTGCTGGTGACCGGCGGCCTGGCCCTGGCCCGCTGTGGCCTCAACCCTGTGCTCTACGCCTTCCTGGGTCTGCGCTTCCGCCAGGACCTGCAGGGGCTGCTGCGGGGCGTGGGCTGCATGCGCTCCCGCGGCCGGTGTCCCCGCCGGCTGGGCCTGTCCTCCTGCTCGGCGCCCACCGAGACCCACAGTCTGTCCTGGGACAGCTAGGGCTGCAGGGGGGTGCGGCGAGCAGCGGCCACAGGGATGGGTGGGTGGGGAGTGTGGGGACCGAGGGGTGGCCCTGCGCCTGCCACATTAAAGCAATAACATGGAAATGCGGTGCAGCCAGCAGCTGTTACTATTTTTGTACCGCGGGCTTGCAAGTGCTCGGCCGCCGACCTGAGCAGTGGGTTGCACCCCTACCGCGCTGAGCTGGTGGGCGGAGCTGCTGAGTCTGCTAAAGCTCTGGCAGACGCCCCCTCCACCCCTCTGCCGGGCTCACCCGCAGAGGTGAGGCTGAGGCGGGAAAGCTGCCAAGCCGGTAGCGGCGAGGCTCCTCCCGGGGCAGCAGCTTCAGAAGAGCTTTCTAACAACCCGGCCCTCCTCGAGGGCTGGCGGGGCGGCGCCGGCCCCCGGGGCAAGGCGCGGCCGGCAGGGGTGAGGGGCGAGAACTTCCCTATGGGGGCAGGGGATTGGATCGCCATGTTACAAGCCCTGCTGAAGTTCTGCGAGGGAAACAAAACAAGTCATTTAAAAAGTTGAGTTAGGGTTAGGGCACCTCGGAGGAAAACCAAGCTGGAAATTGCAATTTGCAGATTTCCAAAGAGGGGTTGTCCGGGGCCTGCTGGGGTGGGGGCGGGGGTGGGGGCTTACCATCTCCATCTTCCCTGGAGACAGAAAAGGGGGTTAGATATCTGGAAGGACCTTCCTGCAGGCCCCGAGGAAATAACAGCAAGGACCACTCTGAGGCGCGGATCGCGCCAGGATGGCCACTAGAGACGGTGGCTTTGATTCCGAGTCTTTGTTTTGCACAATCACAACAGGCAAGGTGGTGCTCACGTGCAACAGTTCTCGCCGTGTAACCTCGGGCCAGCCATGCTGGACCCGTGCTCCCGCCGGAGTCCAGGGGCGTGAAGGGCGTGGCGTGGCCAGGGGGTCTGGGGACGCGCGCACCCCGGCTCCCGTCCCGCGCTCCCAGGCCCGGCCGCCCAGCCTGTGCTGCCGCGAGCCTCAGGCGGCGGAGACCCAAGGCCTCGGCCTGCGGGGCCCGGGATGCAGGGGCGGCCGGAGCCCGGCGCAGGTCCCGGGGCGGGGGGCGGAGTCGGGGGTGGGCCCGGACTGGAACCCGAGCCGGAGACCACGGGAATCGCCGCTGAGTCAGCGCCGCGCGCGCGCCTCCCGCGGTCGTCCGACTCCGCCTCGGCCTCCTGGCACCTTTGTTAACCCCGTCCTGTCCGGACCTGCAGGATGCCCGCCCGGATGAGACCACAGAGTTCACTAGAATGCCGAGCCACCCTCCCTACTCGAGGGCAGCGAGCTGCGCGGTCCAAACTCGATCTCAGCCAGGTGTCGTGGCGCACGCCTGTCATCTCAGCACGCGGGAGGCTGAGTCAGGAGGCCCGCCTGGGCTATCTAGCGAGTCCCAGGCCAACCTGGGCTGCATGGCGAGACCCTTGTAAATTGATTAATCAAATTCTGCCTTATTTCCGGCATAGGTTTGCGCTTTCCGGGAGTCCGGGTCTCAGCTTCTTTACCCCAAAATTAGGTGACTCCGATCTAGGAACCAGACATCCCACCTCCAGGGGCGCAGGGTCACCCCTAGAACTGGACTCGGCGCAGATCTGGACACCCTCGCGGCAGCTAAGGCTCCTCCCTGTTTGGGGGACCCTAATCCTCAGCGGGGTCCTGGGAGCGGCCTCCCCCAGCCCCAGCTGCGCCCTGCCTTCTTCACGTCCTCCCGGGAGGGTTTTTGTCTTCAGTCGGCGCGCGAAGAGTTAAACCCGAACGCGAAGGCGGGCTCCCGTGACGTCACCGGCACCCCGCGCCCGACCTCAGTGGGACGGGGCGTGGCCAGCAGCGCCCCGCCCCTCCTCCCGGCCCCGCCCCTCCCCGCTGTCACCGGGCCAGGAGCACATGATGCAACCCTCGCCGCTTCCCGCCCCTGATTGGCGGCCGAGCCCGGCGCCAGGCGCAGAGATTGGGCGCAGGAGACGGTGACGACACGTGGACCCTGCCCCGGACCGAAAGGAGGAGAGAAAGGAGAGGCGGGGGGGCCGCGGGAGGGGGCCGGAGGCGGGTCCCCAGCTGCGCCCGCGCCCCCCGCGCGCCAGTCCCGGGGCTGCAGGGAGCGCATCGCGCGCCGCCCGGGCCCCGGCACCGCTCGCCCTCCGGACGCGACCCTCCCGGAGCCGAGATCGCGGCCACCTCGGCCGGACGCGACCCACGCCGCGCGGGACGCCACAGCGGACGCGACTTCTCCGCGCCGGACATCGCTCCCCGCTCCCCGCTCCCCCCGCCCGGGCCCGGACGCCGTCCCCTCCCCCTCCGGGGGCCTCGGCGTCGCCCCCCTGCCGCCCGAGCCCCGCGGGCTCCGCGACCCCCGGATGCCTCTCCCTGGGGGGCTGTGGTGGCTCCTTTGCTGCCGTCGGGGCTTCACTCTGCTGCATCGGGACTACGGCGACGGCGAGCTCAGCGGGAACGGGGAAGGGGACGAGGACGAGGAGACCTTCGAGCTGCGGACCCCGAGTTCGGTGGGCAGCAGGCGGGTGAGTGCCAGAGACCCGGAGCCTTGGCTCCATCTCCGCGCTTCGAAGCGCACCCGACCCTGCTGCGACTCAGGCTAGGCGTGGGGACGAGGGACAGTCCTGCGCGGAGGCGGGGAGCACCCCATTCGCGAGGTGCCCGTGGGGCCTCGCCTCGCCCTGGGCGCTGTCCACCTGCTGGGGGCCCCGAGGCAGAGAGGCGTCGTGCGTGGCCAGACCTGGCCCTGCCTCTCCCTTCCCCGCCGGCCCGCGTCCCATCCCGTCTCCTTCCGCCTCCGCCAGCGCCAAGGAATGTGGCGAGGCCGGCTGGGCGGCTCGATCGCCTGGGTCCTCTGAGCTCCCCCTTGGCGAGCACTGGACCAGATGCGCGAGCTCCCACGGCCGGACGTAGGCCAGGGCAAAACGGTCTCCAGGTACTGGGGTCCGCAATGGGGACCCCACGGAGAGGAAACTGGGGGCTTCACTGGTGAGGCTCCTGGAAAATCCCGGACCTGATGGTGAGGGACGCTTGGTCGGTGGGTTCAGACATATGTCGCCTTGGGGAAACTGAGGCACGCTGATGTGGGAGACCTCCATCCCCTGGCACGCCCTCTCCCACAGCCCCTACACCCTGTCAACCGGACTCCAGTGACCTGTGGCCTGGGCCAGGCTCCCCTCCCCCAGCAGGGGTCCCCAGCAGGCCCCATGGCCCCTTGCCCGGGTGGGGTGAGCGCCAGCACCTGGTGAGGCTGAGGGCAGATAAATATAGAGAGGAGGAGGAGGGAAGCAGGGGACTGAGACCAGGGGAGTCGGTGCGAGAGGGTGGTCAATACCTGCCCCAGTGGTGCAGCTGACAGCCCTGCTGAGACTTTAGGAAACCAGGTGTCCCAAGGAGGGTACAGGACCCAGCGTCCCGGCTCCCAGCCTGGGCAGGGTCTGCTCCGTCAGTCGCGCCATGGCCTCCCTAGTGCTCCACCTCCACCCCTCCTCCCTGGAGCAGGGGACAGGTGTCCCTGGTCCCCCTCCCGCTCCCCCCTCCTGGCTTTAGCAGTCTGGGCGCAATGGGACTGTGGCGTGGTTCCCGCCTGGCCTGGCTCCGATTGCCTTAGAGGCCTCTCTCAGACCCCATTCTGCAGCTGAAGTTCCAGGCAGGGGGTGGGGTGCGTGTGACACCAAAAGCCAAGATCCCCAGCTACACCTGGCCTGTGAGTGAGTGCGTGCTGTTCCTCAGGCTGGCCGAGCCAGGGGCGGGGTTCCTGCTCACCCTGAGTCTCTGGGCTGAGTGTCCCAGGGAGAAGAAAGCCCAATACCAAAGGATCCCTCTTCCCTTCCTCTCTGTGACACAGAGAGGAGTGACTTCGAGGCTACTAGTGCCAGAAGGGACACTGTCTACCTCTCCCAGTTCAGAGATGAGGGAACTGAGGCCAGAGATGGGATTTGTGCCAGTTCCTAGCGGGAGTTCGTGGTCCTTCGAGTCTGGCTCCCAGGTGTCCTCCCCCCCCCCAACCCTGCTCAGTCCCCTCCCTCTCCACCTTGCCCAACTGCCTCCAAAGGAATCCAGGCAGGAACTTCAGAGGCCATGGGGGTGGCGACCCCCTGGCTCAGCTCCTTTCCCTATCTCCACCCTGCTCCTCCACTCCTTCTTCAATCCCAGAGCTGCGCTGTCCCAGGCACCGAAGCCACAGGCATTGTGCAGGGCCAATTCTGACTCTGAGGTCCCTGCCTCTCTCCCCAGGGTCCCCTGGAGGTGACACTGACTCAGCCCGGGAGAAGCGGGCCAGTCTCCGAAGGGTGAGCTTCGCCTCTGTGACCCCAGGGCCGGCAGAATCGCAGGACCCAGTCCCTGCCGCTTTCCCCAGCAAGTTGTGCAATAAGGGAGAGGCCTTCTCCAGCTCGCCGCGCCGGACGCTGTGGCTTGGCTGGGGTCCCGGGGGCGGTCCAGCCGGGGGCGTGGGGAGGAAGGGGGGCTCCTGGCTATTTCTGGTGCAAGGTCAGCACGGCCCCATGGTTCCCACAGTCTGGAGGAGGGGTGTCTCGCTGGAGAGCAGACCCCTTGCCATCTGGGGAGCCCCTCCTGAGCGGCCCCCTGGAGGCCGAGCAGAGGCCAGCAGCCTCCTTCCTCGCTCTCTGCTTCCTCCCTTGTCAGTCTGCAAAGCTGGGAAGAGACGCGGAGCCTCATCCCAGAGAAGGGGCTGCCAGAGGACGACCCCGATGTGGTTGTGAAAGGTGCGCCCCCCACCCCACTGTGCGCTAGGGGGCTGCATGTCCCCCGAGGATGGCCTGACCTGGCAACCCTCCCGCTCCCCAGGCTGGCTGTACAGAGAGCCCCGAGGAGGAGGGGTGCGGCCGTGGCTGCCCCCACGCCGCGCCTGGTTCGTGCTCACTCGGGACTCCCTGGACCAGTTCAGCAGCAGTGGGAAGGGCGCGCGGCGCCTGGGCAGCCTGGTGCTCACCAGCCTGTGCTCTGTGACCGGCCCTGAGCGCAGGCCTAAAGAGACCGGTGAGACCCTTGGGGACCCTCCCACCTGCCCAGCAGGGGGATCTGGCTGACCCTGATCATCCCCTCGCACTTCCCTTCCCCCCAGGTCTGTGGTCCGTGACCGTGTCCGGCCGGAAACACAGCGTCCGCCTGTGCTCCCCGCGCCAGGCTGAGGCAGAGCACTGGGGGATGGCCCTGAGGGAAGTGATCTCCTCCAAGGCACCCCTGGAGACGCCCACCCAGCTCCTGCTCAGGGACATACAGGTGAGGGAGAGGTCCCCAGGAAGATCAGAGTGGTGGGGAGGTGAGGGCTTCCTGTGCTCTCTCCATCACCGCCACCCTTTCTCTTCCTGGCCTCTAGGAGAGTTGTGGGGACCCAGAGGCAGTGGCCCTCATCTACCGGCGGAACCCCATTCTGAGGCACACTAGTGGCGCCCTATACGCCCCGCTCCTGCCACTGCCCTATGGAGGGGGTGCCCCAGGTGAGGGTCTTGGGCCCAGGTGCCTGGGTGGGAGGTAAGAATCAGGGGCCTCAATGGCAGGGCCTGCATCTTCAGGGGATCCACCCAGCCCCCCCCCTTTCCAAACTGGAAGCTGGCAGGAAAGAGGAAGGTGAGAAGGGAAATCTGAACCGAGGACGGCCTCCTAATGACCACTTCTTAAAGGAGTTCATTCTGACCACTGATGTTCTTTAGAGTTTTTACACCTTCTATTTTTTCATTACATTCTTTCTTAAATTTTATTGTTTTTGTAGAATCGGGATTGAACTCAGAGGTGCTATGCACTGAGCTCCGCCCCCTTTTATTTTTTATTTTGAGAGAGTCTCCCTAAGTTGTCCAGTCTGGGCTCAAACATGCAGTCCTCCTGCCTCAGTCTCCCAGAGTGCAGAGATGACAGGCATGTCCACCATGTCCAGCTTTTTTTTTTTCATTATACTCTTAAGATCACATCATCTTTCCTTAATAAGGAGTGGAAAAGACAGCACTTGGGCTTGGGGAGAACTGCTAGCCTCATCCAGCTATATTTCTCCCCAGAAGGGCCAAGTGGCTGGCCCGGGTCACAAAGCTAGAGGATTAAGGGGAGCTGAGAGAGGAACCCTGGTTTTCTGACTCCCAGACTGCCTGTTTTCTGGCCCACAGGGATGGGTCTCAGTAACCTGCTGCCAGATCTGGGGCTTGAACCTAAGTCCTTCATCCTTCCCTCTGCCTTGCCCCTCCGGCCCAGGATCAGCAGGATAGGGAGGGGCTCTCTGGGTTGAGTGTCCGGCTCTGGGACCATTGGTTTCCCTTCACTCTTCCTGTCCTTCATACCCCCCCCCTTGCCTCCCCGATCCCTTTTTACTCCCTCTGACCTGCCCCTGGGCCGTGCCTTCCCCCCAGGGCGCAGCTCTATGTCCCCTCTCCAAGCCGTCCCTCGGCCCCCGCCCTCCCACAGGTCCGGGCTACGCACCCCTGCGCGAGGAGGCGGTGCGGCTGTTCCTGGCGCTGCAGGCGCTGGAGGGGGCGCGGCGGCCCGGGCCCCTAATGCAGGGCGTGCTGCAGACCTGCCGCGACTTGCCTGCACTCCGGGACGAGCTCTTCCTGCAGCTGGCTAAGCAGACCTCGGGCCCTGCGGGTCCCCCGGGGCTCCCTGCTACACAGGACCCTGCCATCCTGCGGTACTGGCAGCTCCTCACCTGCATGAGCTGCACTTTCAGGCCCGAGGGCGCCGTCCGGGGCCATCTCCTGGGGCACTTGGAGAGGTGAGAAGAGGGGCAGGTGTAGGGCCAAGCAGGGAGCTGCAGGGCGGGGACAGGACAGCGCTGCAGAGAGGGAGGGGACTTGTCTGGTCAGGGCTGATGTGAACCGAGTCAGCGCGGCGGTGGGAATTACGAAATCGCACTCCACTGTGATCCGGGAGCACCCGCTGGGGGGGAGGGAATGTAAAAGGCAGTTCTCCGGGAGTGCGGGCCAGCGCAGGGTTTAGGAAACTGTAACAGTGTGGCTGGATTTGGGGTTTGGGAGGCGATTAAGAGACTTTCTGAGGTGGGAGTGGGGAGAGAGCCGCCCCACACTTGCAAAGTAATTCAGCTCCGAGCAGATTTAGGCTCCCCTCGAGGGACTGAGTTGACAGGGAGGAAAAACTGACCAGATGAAATCAACTATAATCCAAGAAGGCCAGAGCGAGAGGAAGGCAGGGGAAGACGCCCTGCAGGACTGATCCCTGGACTCCTAACCCAGGACGGAGCGGGCGCTCCCCAACTCGGAGCTGGCAGAATACGCGCGCTTCATCCGCAAGGCGCTGGGCCGCACGCGAGGCCGCGAGCTGGTACCATCACTGGCAGAAATCGCTGCGCTGAGCCGGCGGCAGGAGCTGCTGTGCACCGTGCACTGTCCGGGCGCCGGGGCCTGCCCGGTGGCCGTCGACTCCCACACGACCGCGGGGGAGGTGAGGCCAGGGCGAACCCCTTACACACTCCATCCTTCCAGCTTCTCAGGCCGGGCCTATGCCGATCACGACCCAGATTTCTTATTTGGGAGTGGTGGCAAGGGACAGACTCCTCCAGTTAGGAGGACCCCTTCTCTGGGATCTGATGGTCCCTGGCCCTTGTGCTCCTGCAGGTGGCTCGGGAGCTGGTGGGGCGCCTGGGCTTGGCGAGGAGCCGCAACGCGTTCGCGCTTTACGAGCAGCGCGGGGCCCAGGAGCGCGTCCTGGACGGGGGCACCATCGTGGCCGACGTGCTCACCAGGTTTGAGAAGTAAATGTCCAGCCCGCCCTCCCCCTCTGAGCCTCTCGCAATCCCTAGAGCCAAAGTCCTGGAGCGCTCGCCGCGTGCTAGCTGATGGACGCGCGCGGCGCCGTCTGTCCCCTCCGCCCCGCCGCGCCCCCAGCGCTCCGCCCCTTTCCCAGCTCCCAGCTGCAGCGCGTCCTCTCCTCCCCGGCAGTTTGGCGGCCGAGGAAGCCGGGCCGGAGGACTCGCCAGAGTCGGGGTGGAGACTGTGCCTGCGCCTTCACGGGCCTCTGCACCCCGAGGGACTGTCCCCCGACGGCCACCAGCTGCCTCTCCTCTTCGAGCAGGTGAGCCTCGCGGGATGCGCGTCTCCAGACGACCCCCAGCCCGAGTCCCGCTTTTCATTCATTTCATGCCGCGACCCTCGGACACTCCCGGCGGCACTGACGCGGGCCCTCCTCGCAGGCTCACGCTCTGCTGCTGCGCGCCCGGCCGCCCCCGCCCAACGACGACGCGCTGTGCGCCCTGGCGGCGCTTCGCCTGCAGACCTCGCCCCGGGACCCCGCCCCGCCGCGCCCCGCCGCGCCCGCGCCCTCCGCCGCCCTGCTGGCCGGGGCCGCCCAGAGTCCCCGCCCGGCCGCGAGGCGCGCGGAGCGGGGGGCGCGGCGGGGCGCGGCCGGGCGCGCGGGAGGCGGAGGCGCGAGACCGGCGGCCGCGGTGCTGGGCGGCTGGAAGCGGCTGCGGGGCCTGGGCCGAGCCGAGGCCATGGCTGCCTACCTGGCGCTGGCGGCGCAGTGTCCGGGGTTCGGCGCTGCTCGGTATGACGTTCTGGAGCTGAGCACGGTGAGGGGGAGAAGGGAGAAGGGGACTCTGGCGGCCCAAGCCCCGCGGCGGGTCACCTCCGTGCCTAGTCCGGCACAGCCGCCCCGCCCGCCCCGGGGACGACGCCTCGGCCCCTGCGCGCTACACTGCGCCCCACCGCAGCCACGCGCGCTCCACAGCGAAGCCCAGGGCCGCCTCCGACCGCAGCCTGCCGCTTCCTCCCCGCAGGAGCCTGGCGGAGGTGCTCCGCAGAAGCTGTGCCTGGGGCTGGGAGCCAAGGCCTTGTCCCTCTCCCGGCCTGGGGACACTGAACCCATCCACAGCGTCAGCTATGGCCGCGTGGCCGCCTGCCAGCTGATGGGCCCTCACACCCTGGCGCTGAGGGTCGGGGACAGCCAGCTTCTCTTGCAGAGCCCGCAGGTGAATGGGAAGAGGGATGGGGGCGGAAGCGTGGATCTTGAGGACTCTGGGTATAGAGGCTTCGGGACCCAGCGGTGACGGAACACAAGCTCCAAGGAGCTTACTCCAGGGCGAGGAGTCAGCCGGTGAACAAGGAATCAAAGAGGTGTGGTGGAATCAAAGAGGCCTGTGATTGCAGCACTCAGGAGGCTGAGGCAGGAAGATCACTGTGAGTTCAAGGCCAGCCTGAGCTACATAGTGAGTTCAAGGCCAGCCTAGAATCCATACTACATATTGAGACCTTGTCTCCAAAGAGGGGAAAAATACCTTTGAGGAAGTGTCTGGAGGGGCCCCTTAGGTAGTGAGGAAGGATTCTCAAAGGGGTGACATTAAGGTAGCTGGAAGAGGAGCTGGGGGAACAGCATTCCAGGCAGAGGGAATTTTGAGTGCAGAGAGCAGGACAAAAGAGAAAGCTGGCGTGGTGGAGGGGCAGTAAGAAGGAGGAATGAGTCCTACGCATGCCTGTAATCCCAGCACTCAGGAGGCTGAAGCAGGAGGATTCCAAGTTGAAGGCCAACTTGGGTTACAAAGCAAGACTGTGTCTTGAAAAGCTAGAATGGCTGGTGAAGGAGAGATTGGTGATGAGGATACAGAGGTAGAGAAGCTGAAGCTGTAGGTGTGGAAAGAGGAGGAAAGAGAAGCCAAGGCCCATTTCTCACTGACCTCTGTCCTCTCCTAGGTGGAAGAGATCATGCAGCTGGTGACTGCCTGCTTGGCCACCCCCTCTGCGGAGAGGCCTCCCTGCCAAGACCAGCTGGATGCTGCTCCTCCCCGCCGGCCCCAGGGCCTGGATGAGCCCCAGGGACAGTCTGGCCGGCTGGGGCAGCTGCGGGACTGAGCCTGCCAAGAGGTCATGGCTTCCCTGCTGCCTCCGGTCTGGGCCAGGGCTGCCCTAAGAGCCAAGGAGACATGGACCCTTTGAGCCCTGCAGGGACAGGGCACACCCCACACCCAAGGACTGTGATGGTGTGGGCAATTTTCTAGTTTGTTTCTTAATTTATTTGTAGAACAGAAGCAAAAAAAAAAATCCTTATTTACACAAACGCTTCCTGTGGGAGTGTTGTCGGGAGGAGTCTGGCTCCACCCCCGGGACACCCACACTTGGCCTTCCTGGGATGCAGGGCTGCAGGGCTGCAGGACTGGACACCACAGAGCTCCACCCACTGCAGCCTCTGAATTTAACCTCTGCTTGGCCAGGCTGCCCCTGCTGCCCTAGGGGTGGGCAGGCACAGGGAGCTGCCATTGCTCTCTTCCTGTGGCGAGGCAGAGGTGGGGCCTCCTGGCACCCCGAATCGAGACTGGCATTGCCCAGGTCCTGCCTTGGTGTCCTACCTCTGGGTTCGATGTGGGTCCATCTTTGCTATGCTGCTGCCTTGGGTGTGACACAGGAGACACCCTGGCAGGAGTGACCCAAGAACGCCGCTGGCACAGACAGGAAGTAGAGACTGACGCAGACATCTCAGGCTGGGTCAAGCTCAGCTCTGATGGCCCTGGGTGCTGGAACCGAGTCCTGGCTCCTCTGACCTGCTCAAGGACAGTGGCCCTGTTTCTGTGGATGCCATATGCCCCAGAGTGGAGGGGGCCCTGGGCCCGGAGCTGAGGCACAGAGGAGATGCTGCCTCTGGAATCCAGAAAGGCTCCTTCGAGTGAATTAAGTCTGGCTCAGGGTAGGGGATGTCTGGATGGTGTAGGCACAGTAAGACCTGAACTATGTGGCAAGTAGAGCCCTCAAAGTCCACCCTATCATCATGACCATCATCCCCTCACCACCAAGCAGATTCAAAGATAAACCCTAGCCAGGCATGGTGGCACATGCCTATCATCTCAGCACTGGGGAAGCTGAGGCAGGAGGATCACTGCAAGTTCGAGGCCAGCCTGGGCTATATAGCAAGACACTCTCAAACAAAAAAAAAAAAACAACCCACAGAACATCAAGCCAGGGCTGGGGATTTAGCTCAGCGGTTAGAGTGCTTGCCTTGCCCAAGGCCGTGAGTTCCATCCCCAGCACCAAAAAAAAAAAAAAAAAAAAAAAAATCAAGCCTGACTATATTCACCGTGGAACTTTATTACTTTATTAGACTGGAACAAGCATATCAAGGGCTGGGAATGGAAGCCAGGAGGTGGGGCCAGTTCCTGGGCTGCAGATAGACCTGGAAGGTGGGGAGGAGGGAAGAGCTGGGCTGGGGGCCTCCTGCCCACTGTGGGCGGGCTCACTGCTCCTGGGTGCCCCAGGAGATGTAGTCGGGCCGCGTGGCCGCGTGGTACTCGTCGATGAGCTCCTGCACCACCTCCCTGGACCGCTCCATCTCGTCAAAGTTGTCCTTGAAGATGTCCTCCTTCCGGAACTGCTCCAGGAAGGCCCCTCGCTTCCACAGCTTGTCATACTGCTGGCAGGAACTTTCGAAGAGCTGGAAGAGCAGGGGATTAGAACAGGGCTGGGAAAGTGAAGGAGGCGGCAGGTGGTGGGACGGAGAGGTGGAGGAGAGAGGCCTGGCTCACCGAGGAGATGCTGGTGTGGTTGGCCATCATGAGCCCGCTGACCCGGTGGGCGGACGGCAGGTACGGGGACTTCCGAGACAGCGCCACCTGGATGCTGGCCGGGCCCCAGGGGATGAAGTTGGCCAGCTTGCGCTCCCGGATCCTCTGCAGGCTCTTGTGCACCTGGCCGGGCACAGGGACGCTGATGGC
>PVJO010005630.1:0-96586 GCA_004026905.1 Hystrix cristata | reverse complement strand
AAACCATAACTGTAAATAAGGACAAAGAGGTGTAATAGATATTATATAAAAGGAAGATGGTGTGCAGAGGAGAGGAGTACTAGAAGGAAAGAAGGGGAAAAGCAGAAAGGCAACAGGGGAAAGAGAGGGGAAAGGGAAAATATGGAAAATGATAAATGATCCTGCTGTAAATAGGGAGGGAGGGAGCAGAGGGGAGGGGTGGGGGAGAGGGGGGAGAACCAAGATGCATCATGTATAGGTACAGAATAATTGTAATGAATGTGACCATTGTATGAAGAATGCACCAATACATGTTCTTGGTTTAAAATTAAAAAAAAAAAAAAAAAGAGAGAGAAGCACTGATCTGAGCAGTACAGAACTCTATCAAGCACTTGTTCTACAGAATTGCATCAATTGCATTTTTTCTGGTTTGTCCGTGGGTTTCTAATTTACTAAATAAGATAAAAAATAATGGGAGAAAAAGTTTGTTTTCAGGAGGATCAGTTATGAACAAATTGTGTTCAGGAGGGAAGTGCTTGTTAACTTTGTCATCTCAGGAGCTTATCATACATCCAATTTAAGCTCTTTCCACTAATCCTTCTTATTTCACTACCAGTCCTAGAGTCTTACTGTGATGGTGAGATTTGAAATTCCATGGTTGAGGCTGGTGGAAAGCATGCCAGTTTAATCCAGTGTCTACTGCTTTGGTTGTTATCACAGATAAACCTTTGTCTGGATGTGGTATGTAAGACTGACCAGCAGGATGCATGGTACTGGATGGGAAATTTTAAACAAAACGGAACACAGTAACCTATATCCTAGTAATGACTTCTGCTAATAAAATAATAAAAATTGATTTATAATAAAAACCTATTTAAAATTGTAAAATGCAGAGTAAAGAAACCAACCAATAATTAATTTTGCTGTGAATGATCTTTTCTGTATGCACCAAAAATAATGATCAATAGCAAATTAAAAGTAAATTTAAAATATTGAGAAAATTTTCAAGGAAAAATTTTTCACAAATTAAAGCAGCTTGCAGATCTAACCAAAGAAAGAAAATTTAAGATTTGCTCACAAATGTTTCTTGCTTAAATGTGAAAGCTGGCCCACGAGGCAAAATGACACACAAATGACACAGTCAGTGATGAATATACTGTTTCTTGATATTTTTCAATTAAAAAAAACTATCAGAGTTGGGGGTGTAGCTCAGAGACACCTGCCCCAGTAATATGTGAGGTACTGGGCTGTAGCCCCAATATTTCCGAGAGAGAGAGAGAGAAAGGATTCAGAGAATTTAAAATGAAGTAGCACTGGAGATGATGCATTATCAATGTTTGTGTGTGTGTGTGTGTGTGTGTGTGTGTGTGTGTGTGTGTGTGCATGGTGTGGATATGTATTATTTGGGTCATACATATTTTTATCCACAGTATTTCTTCTGCCCTTTGGTCATTTTCTAGTTTATCACACACTGCTGGAATCACCTAGTTGCCAATACGACAACTGTTTTATTTCTATTTTCAGTCATTACATGAGTAGCAAATCTAAATTAGCCCCCGAGACTTAATTTTCTAGCATAAGCTAGGCTATGTTCCATGGACCAAGATATCTTCTCAATTCTTTTGTTGTATCACTTCTCAATACTGAAAAATTAAAATTCTGGTCCCTAATAAATAGTATTTTATTATTTATGTCTTTTTCTAAAGGTTTCTGACTTACTACCACTATCCTCACCCAAAAAATAGTAAACATGAAAGTGCAGTTCCAAGTTTGTGAAGAAAGTTAGTAAAGGGAATAAATACATAAGAAAAATATAATACGCACAGTAGTGGTGAGCAAAACGTATTTCGCAAAAACCTAACCCACTTTCAGCAATAAACAAACAAGCAGGAAATTTTTTTATATATGGTAAAAGTCAAAAATCTCATGTCATCACTAGAATGTTTTCCAAAATATTCATTTTCTAAAAGGAAAATACCATAGAAGAGCAATGTCCTAATATTTTGATTATCTTGTAGTTTTGGGGATGATTCATTCTTAACATGTTAGTTTATTTCATTTCTGGAATGATAATCTATGAATGGACCTCTGGGAAACTGGAATAACTCTATTTCTCAAATTAAAAGAATTTTCTAATATTCTGAAGACTATTAAAGGACATGGTGCCCGGGAAGTGATTTAGCATTGTTCCTGTCATAAAACAAGTACTCAATGAATATTTATAATAGTATTATTGACTCTTGCTTAGACTTCGTATTTTTTCTTTTTCTTTTCCCTTCCACCCCTCTTTCTCTCTCAACAGATAGATATGTACCTAGATAGATACATATACTTTGTAATTTATGTGGACATGTACTACTTAATATATATGACAATTAAGTTAGATTTCTGTCTTTTTAAAAAGAATAATATAGATGTTGATGGTTAAAGAAATTCTAATTTGTGGACTTTGGAAAGGTATTTCTAAAATAATATAAGAATGGACATTTACTATCTTTGCATTAATATACTACATTTATATCAGTAATTATCCTTTGTCCATCTCTGAACTCCAGGTGGTATTGTTCTTGTCAAAGGTGACCTAAACATATGTCTAGAAGATAAATGTGATACATTTAAGACTACTTCGCTATCTTTCAGACACACAGTGGAATGTCAGGAAATATATTTACAGGTATGCAATACAAACATTAAAACAAATGTTATTAATCACATTGATTATCTGAAATAATTAAATAGGGATGGTTACTGGAATATTTCAATTTTATTGCCAACTTGTTTGTATGAAATAGCATTGGTGTTCAGGAAACATATTTAGGGAATTTTTTCCTAAAATGTGTCATAAATCTTCTAAAGATTGAATAAACTGGGAAAAAAAAGAGCAATTATGAAACCTAGTGACCCAAGAAGTGTTCTCAAATGCCAATAGTCAGAGATAAAATTGTAGAAGATTATGATAATATTGATCAGTTGCTTTGAGATAATGTTCTCTTACATCAATAGCAATAAAGATGGGGGAGGAATGATTATATACTCCATGACAGGAGACTGTCTTGGGAAATAGTATGCGGATCCATTTTTAATTTTGGAGATTCTCTAATCCATTTTCATTTCATCTCACAATACAGTGATAGAGGGTTGCAAAAGAAATGCTATTAAAATCACTTGCTTACATAATTTTCTGCAATAAATGAATTGATCATTCCAATTATTTGATTTGTGATGATCATTTGTCATGTTTCCTTTGTACTGTAATCCAAACTTTAAGAAACCTCTGGCATGATGAGTGACACTTAAAATAATGAAAACTTGTTTCCATGATACTTCTTTATGGGTGCTATCATTATTTCACTTTTATTTGCCTAAAGGTTTTATTTAGGCATTTTTAAAAATACTATAATAATTAGGGGAAAAATCTTTTTAAACAACTCAAGTATCAAGTAGTACTTGTTACGGTAGACACCTAATAGTATTCCTGCTTTATTTTTTTTTTTCCTCACAAATTTTCTAGAAGACACAATGTAGCTTAATCATAGCAAGGAAAACATGTTTCATATTTTGGACTAGGAAAATCCAAAAAGGCTAAAGTAGTGTGGTAGAGTTCAGAAACAGAGGTCCTGGAGGAGGAAGAGACTCCAGTCAAAGGCCATTGAGAAATATGTAACAAATATAATGAAAAGAAACAATTTTAACTCTGGCTATGATGGAAGTGTGTGTCAAGAAAAAACAAAGTGTTTATTTTTCCTTCTACTTTCACCCCAGAAGGTATGAGGATTTCACCCCACCAGCAGCAAACAGGCAAGCGTTTCTACAGCACTGGAAACGCCTGGTGTCCTCTACTCCAATTCGGTTCTGACACTGTCTACCGGGAAGCAGTTTCAGATTCTGCTGGTTGAGAGAAGGTTCAGTCCCACAGACTGCTCCCTCCTGTTTAAATGTCAACCACACATCTCAAGACATTTTGTCCAAGCTTCCTAGTTCTACAAATTAGGTTCCCCAACTCTCTTCCTCAGCTTCTATTTATTTGCTTAAGCAAATCACAGAACTCAGGGAAACACATTTACCAGCGTTTACAAACGATGCAGATGACAAGATGTACACAGCAGGGATGGGAGAAGCTGCAGAGCTTCCAGGCCCTTTCTGGACACACCACCCTCCAGGAGCCTCCAAGTATCTATCTACTCAGACATTCCCTGAACTACTTTGGTCTTTGGCGTTCTCATAGACAGGAATGATGGGGGTGGTGGGGGACTCTCACCACACGACAGACCTGCCTGGCTGTTCTCACTATCTTCTTGCAGTTCTGTGCAGCATTCCTTCCTCGAGGGTATGGAGCAGGATCCTTCCGGAACAAGAAGAGTCTCATGAACTGTTGTTTCAGTCACTTTCTTGTTGTTGGACATAATATCCAATGACAGTCATTACTTTAAGGAGCGGTTTACTCTTCCTCACAATTCACAGACCATGATCTGGTGGCTCCAAGGTAGAGGTGGCATAGTGGAAGGGTCTAGTGGAGGAAAGCGGCTCATCTCATGGCAATCAGGAAGCAGAGAGAGAGAAGGGGGCAGGCAGAGACAAGAATACATCCTTCCAGTTGAAGCCTCCAGTGACCTGCCTCCAAAGACCTCCACACACAGCACAAACAGCTACTAAGCTCACTAGTGAATAAATCTGCCGATAAGTAGAGCAGCCCTGTAATCCAGTCTCCTTCCAGAAGCCCTGCCACTGAGCACATGAAGTTTTGGGGTAACATTCTCCATCTAAACCCTAACATGGATTATCAGACAAGGGGCAGGTTTGGGAGTTTCTTAAGCTCCAAGACAGAAAGGCATGGGAAGATTAAAGTTTCCATGACCCCACTTGGGGAAGAGAAGTCTACAGCCTGCCTTAGGGAGGGAATCATGAATCAGGAAGTAATGACAAAGACCAAACGCGTTTCAACACATCACAGGAGGTTAAATCTCCAAGGTGAGGGTGGGATAACTGCACCAGCAGAAACTAATCTACCTTGATGGCGAGTGATTATTTCTAAAGACAGAATTCTTAATTACATCTTCAAGCTGTGCCATCTCCTAACTTTTTGGTCCCAGGTAAGTGATTTAATTTCTCTGTGTTTCAGATTAATGATCTCTAGAATACAGATGAAAATTTGTCCTCAAATGAGTATTCATTGTGAGGTTTAGCCGTGATGATTATGATGAAAATGTCAATAATGATGACATCAAAGGCTATTATCAATTTTTCTCTTGGGAAATAGAATATATTACTAGGGAGAAAGATAATCAATTAAAACCAATTTATTTATATCTGGCAATATACATATATATTATTTATATGCCTGGAAATATTCTACATTATATTTTATATTACACATCACATATAAGTGTGTATTTATATAAATATGTAACATTATGTTATATATTATAAAAAACATCTACATATATCTTTTCTTTCTTACACCAGATATATCTGGATCCTTTCCAGTCTCAGGACTGTCCAATCTTTGCTCAGGGAGCTGCTTCTTATTTTGTGCAACGGAACACAGCATGATAATGAATGTGGAACACTTGGCCCTGGGGTGAGAGAAAGGAGAGTCCCTGCTTTCTAGTCTTTGCCAATGTCTGTGACAGAGCTCTTCCATCTAGCCAATTCCAAGGTACCATTGGGTTAACAAACTATTCATGAAATACTTGAAAACGGAACAATTGGTTATCAGATGCCAGTATGAACAGGCTTTACACACCATTATCAAGTCATTACATTTTTAACTTTTGCTGACCTTTTAGATCAGCCTTTCAGAATCCAGCCCCACTTCCACAACAGGGTGTATGCAATGACTCTTTTTCGTGATTGTTCTTTATTGCAAAAACATACTTGCTCTTTCTGATTATTCTTTTTTAAAAAATAAGATTACAAAATATTTATTGAAATAATAACAGTTTGGTCACCTCAAAAATACAGTGATGCTAAAAGATTTATTAATGCATTCAATTTTATTTATTGACCTGTATGTATGTGACTCTGAAGATCCAATGGTCAGCACAACAGACAAGAGACCGAGGGAGTCAGAGAGAGAGACAGAGAGGCCAAAGTCAGCTAGATTTGTGCTCTGGAAAACATTTACATGCTCAAGCATAGCAAGAGCATACAAGGCTGTCTATGGAGTAAGACTGGAGTTGACATTTGAAGAAAGCACAGAAAAAAAGGGAGAGGAAAGAGCACTGTAAGCACAGTTGATGAGATACGCAAAGAGCGGAGGTGTATCACAGTCCCACTGCAGATGGCAAGCACCACTGGATTTTAAAGAATGACAGAATATGTGTGTGTGTGTGTGTGTGTGTGTGTGTGTGTGTGTGTGTGTGTCTGGGCATACAGATATACCACTATAAATATAGGTCACTATAACTATATACCTGCTATCCCGAGCCTTCCACTTTGCCGCACTGCAGAACCTCGGGCAATGTCACCATCCGAGTCAACCACGTAGGTGTACCCAGCCAGGTGATGAACAATCTGGAACTGGAATTTCTTTCTCATGATCATTTTGTGTACTTTTTTAGTGTTAAAATTAAACTAAAATACCCTTGGAGATTTGAATCAGCAGTCAGTACATGATTGTTGACAATTATAAATTGTAATAAATGTTTTCCCATGAAAACTTTTAAAAGGAAATACTTGAGAACAATAAGTTTGGTAGATATCTAAAGAGTCTGGAGACATATTAATGTGCCACATGGTGAAACAACTCCCACCTTACAACCTATTTTACCTTTCCCCAAGAATACAATGGCCAAAGGAAATCATCCCATTTAACTCTTCCTGGGTACAGTTGATTTATTATATTATTTATATAATTTATTATATAAATATTATTATATAATAATATATATTATTTATATAATTTATTATATAAGTATTATTATATAATAATATATTATAAAATATTTTATTATTAGTGTATTATTTATATAATACAGTGTAATATTTATTAGCCAATGTGAAAAAATCCAATAATATCTTTTTCACTCTCTTATAATGTGATTAATTATTAAAAAGCTGAATGAAATCATGTAACTAAATACAGAATTGGCCAAGGGAAGCCCAGTTTTTTCTAGACCTGTAGGGCTGCTTAAATTTCCCTTGTGAATTGCCACTTGCATACATACACACAGATTCACTGGATACATATATCCAGGGATACATATATAATTATACATACAATGTTAGATTATTGGAGAGGTGACCATACAACCCAAATATCTCTAAGCATTTGATGATCATACCATCTCATATCTCATAATATCTGGCATGACGTACAGAAACATTAACTACTTTATAGCTGGAAAATATCAAAGAGTAAGAGAAGGCAGAAATACATGTGAAAATTTAGGAATATAGAACAGAAAGTTCTCAACTGGGAAGCAGTCTGCAACTGTAATATTGTAATACAGTAAGAAATATACGTTTGGTCTCTTCCTGCCCCACCAAAAACCTTTACAATCTCTGAAATAGTATGAATTATTTTGTGTGCTGATGAAATGACAGGTAGTTTGATCTCCTGGATAACTTCTGGGTGGGAGCTGATTCTCCCAGTTCCAGTGGGATGGGGAGGGATGGAGGATTAGTCGATTGCCACAGTCGATGATTTAATCAACCATGCCTGCACAATGAAGCCTTCACACCAACCCAAAGAAGAGCTGTTGGAGAGCTTCCCAGTTGTAGTTGTGCTCGCAGAGACAAAGCAGAGAAGCCGTGTGCCACTTCCCTCAGGCCTGGCCCTATGCAACTCTTCCATCTGGCTATCCTTGAGTTACATCCTTTGTTATATTTCACCGCCTTTGTTTTAATAAAACAGTAATTCAGTAAGTAAACTGCTTTCCTAGAATTCTATGAGCTTTAACAAATGACTTCAACTTGGAACAAAGCTGATTAGAAATTGTGAATTATTTGGGGACCTATTGTTTGCAACGGGCATTTGAAGTAGAGGGCAGGGGTAATCTTACAGGACTGAGCCCATAAACATATAACATGACAGTATTTCTTATAAGTAATGTCAGAATTCATCTGAATTGAAGACTCTTAACTGGTTTCAGAGAATCTCTTGGTATAGGAAAAATCCCCACAAATTGTCACAAAAATGTTCTGTGTTATGCTGAGTATTGTTGGAAAACTTTGTTTTCTCCTACTTAATATAAGAAGCAAATCTCAAAATTTCATAACTATGATAAGTAGGGCAGGAAAGGAATCTCAGTCCGCTTGAGCAGTGCAAGAACAAATTCTGAATGAGAAAACAAAAAACAAAAACATTTTAGTATATTCATAGACTAGTCTGAAAATAGCACATTAGAGAGAGGTATTGTGTGTGTGGTTATGTATGTATATGTTTGTTTTTTATTCTTTTTATTGTTGAGCAAGACAAGCAGTCTAGCAGAGGAAAATTAGTTATTTAAGTACAAAAGAAAGATAAAGTTTTCAAATCAAGTTCATAAACTCAAGATCTAGCAAAAACTGCAAAAAGTACCAGTGTAAATAGATTCTCTTTGACAGGTCTCAGTAGATATCTTCTCCTAGGACATATTATAATCAAATATTACATGCAATTTCCCTTGCTTGGGTTTTCATGTTTACATTAACTACTGGGACTCTTTAGTATTTAAATACTACAAGGAGACCAGAGTCTTGCTGACTATACTAACATAATGTATGCACAGCAACTTTTTAAAGAAGCATAATAGTTTTAGCAAAGGTGCCTTGGGCATATTATCAAGATGCTATTAGAAACCATGCTGCTTTCATGGTTATTGTTTCTCATATGTATGGAGCAAAGGAAGAACATTCCTATGTATTTGTTCTCTAACATATTATAAAGATATTTGAATTGTATATAGTCAAACCCAGCTGTGAAAAAGAGGGCTACTCCCCCAAAATGTGCTATCCTGTTAGCTAAGAGGAGTCACTACAAAATAATAAGACTAAATGTTGAGTAAATATCTGAGAATGAATCATTTTCATAATTGTTGTTAAAAGCATCTTAAACTTACTACAATAAAACTATTTTGAAAAGTAATTTTTGGAAATAATATTAGAAGCTATTACCATACTATTATGATGCTATATAAATCAATTCAAAAGTATGTATTTCCCTTGTATTACCCTTGGAAGAGATGGCTCTTATCTGAAAAAGTGACTTGATTTAAGTTGTTTTTTCAGTCTAACGAAATGTGAGGGGCATCTGGCACCAAGCAAATCAATGTGAGACAATCAGTTACTGCTAATAGCATGGAGAAGGGGGAAACAGCAAGAATCAGATCTTACATTTCAGTGTTGATGCTTATGAAAGCAACACAACGAGAACAAACATGTGTCCAGTAGCTCCTAGAAGTCACTGACACCAACAGCAAATAAGAAAAAATGTCACTCATGTGAAACAATTTTTACTAGGCAATCAAGAAGGAAAAACTTCAGTCATTTGTAGGAAAATGGATGCACCTTGAGACCATAACATAAAATGAAATAAAGCAGACACCCAAGGCTTAAATACCACATGGTTTCTCTTATATGAGAAACTCAACTTATAAATACAGTGCAAAAAAAAAGATAGATAATAGAAAATAGGGAGACAGATCTTTTGCAAAAGGGAAGGGGAACCAACAGTGGAAAGAGAAGGAATAGAAGGACAAGAAGTGAAAGAAAAAAGAATTGAGATATGTTATGCCCAAGTATCAATTCCCCAGGAGAGGTGTAATCATTATGTACTACAAATAGATACTAGGAAAACTAAAAATTTAATAAAAAACTGCATACATCATTTCCTCAAAGACCAATAAAATCTTTTAAAAAAGTGGCTAAGCTGATTATCAGGATTGCCAATCTTGATGCTGGACAACAGAGCAAAGAAAATCGAATCATAAATGTGTTTTCTTAGAATCCTGCAGAACAGTTTGCTAAAACAGGTATGCAAAACCTCATATTCTGAAAGCATGACAAGCAGGGCATAACTCCGGAGCACACTGCCTAGGAATCATGCTCACCACCACTGAATATTTACTACGTAGAAGGGAATTACTACTGAATATATTTACAATTATGCAGATCAACTCATTAGGCAGCATTATGTTTTTTACTAGCGTAATGTATTACTTTGTAGCAAGTGTGGTTTATGAACTGGTTTAATATTCAGTAGACACAAGACAATAATCAATAATTAACTTAATAATCAATGAAGGGTACTGGGATCTGCGACAGATCCAATAATACCAATGCACAGGATAGGACTTGGACTTTAAGAATATTCATTATGGGGAAGCAGAAAGTGCTTGTCTACCCAGCAATTATAAAACATAGGATAAGTACTAGCACATTGGGTCAAATGATTTTGTAATAATAGAATGTGTGGGAGTATGGATGGTATGCAGCTCCTCTGCTACGAATTAACTTGTTCCTGGAGAACTTTGACAGAGGAATGATTGCAGAAGAGCTGCTGACCATTAGGTAGACACACCCAGGAGGAATAGAGTTCGTAGTAAATAGGTTGATCAGGAACAAAGAAGTAGCCTAGGAAGCTGAGGTTAAAGATAAACTGAATTAGTGACGTTAATCACATAGACAGCTTCTTGAATATTTAACCAAGCACACAGGTACTCCTATTGTACTCCTATCCTATAAAATCAACTCTGTGAGAAATAAACTTGTCCCAGTCCCAAGTTGGATCCCAGAGAACTTGTGTCTCTGTCTTCATCATGTGCTCCATCTGGATCCTTGCTCTCCCCTGCAGCACTGGTTCATGGCATGAAGGTACAAGCAACACAATGGGCATAAAGATTTAGTACATACTTGATAGAATAAATATTTTAGGATATTTACAGGGTAAGGTCCATCAACAGGGAGCAGGATGAAATATATGTTCTTATACTATACAAAGAAGTTATATGACCATATTTCTAGACACATGAAAATACATTCTATTTTCATGGTGAGAAAAACATTTAAATTAACACAGGCTATATCAATTTCTTCATGAGAAAACGGGAATAACTGTGCATAACAAAGACTGCTAATATCCTTTCTTCTTTGAATAGTAAGAGAATATCTATATTGCTATGTGTGACCTGATGACCTGATGAAATTACCTCAGGTTTGAGCCTTAATAGCTAATCGCATGACCAGGGAAATTTAATAGGAAGTCATTAAGTAGGACTTCGCAAAATCTCTTTAATGTAAACTCAACTGGAAAACCTGTCTTGGATTTTTCCCTCTCATTCTTCATATCATAAACATTAATTTAATGATTGGTCTCAGCAAACTGTATTTTAGTATGGTCATACGTTAAGTAAAAGATTGGTCTTAGTGATGTTGATGAAGACACTAGATAAAGTAAGCCTATTGCTGTGCTCTTAGTACATGAGAGAAAAACAAACACATATTTTCTTCAGCTCAATATTTCTTAAACTCTAAAGAACAGAAGTTACCTTGAAGATCTAATTTGGTGCTCATCAAATATATGCATACAATGATAAGTTTAATTGCTAATGCATGGTAGGCATTTAGTAATAATAGCTAATGTGACTATAATATTACTAATAAGAAACGGAAAGCATTCCCTCTAAGATTAGGAACCACATCAGGATGCCCAACATTACAATTCCTATTCAACATGAAACCCAAAACATTAGCCGGAGCAATCAGGCCAGACAAATAAATAAATAAATAAATAAATAAATAAATAAATAAATAAAAGGGATACATACAAGAAAGAAGTCTAATGAATATTATTTGCAGATGACACTATATTCTGCATAGAAGACCCAATGAATTCCACCAAAGAACTCTTAGAATAACCAACTTCAGCAATATAGCAGGATACAAAAACAAACACAAAAATCAGTAACATTCATGTACCCCAATAATGGACTCAATGAGAAAGAAATTATAAAAGCAGTATCATTCAAAATAATATCAAGAGAAATTAAATACCTATGAATTAACCTAACCAATGAAATGAAAGACCTCTACAAAGAAACCTACAGTACTTTGCAAAAGGAGATGGAAGAGGACCTCAGAAAGTAGAAAGAGGGTCTTTGCTCCTGGATAGGTAGACAAAATACTGTCAAAATGGCCGTACGCCCAAAACTGTTACACAAATTCAATGCAGTCCCAATCAAAATACTGACAGCATCCCTCACAGATTAAGAAAACACAATTCTAAAATTCGTATAGAACTAGAAGAGATCCAGAAGAGCAAAAGCAATATTGAGCAGTAAGAGGCAAAGGAAGAGGTATGACAACACCTGACATCAAATTACACTACCAAGCAACAGTGATAAAATGCATGGTACTGGCACAAAAACAGACATGTGGATCAACGGAACAGAATAAAAGATACAGAAACATCCCAGACACATTCACCTGTTTAATTGTCTACAAAGGGCAAACAACTTAGCTTAGAGGAAAGACAGCCTACTCAACTAATGGTGCTGAGAAAACTGGCTATTTGCCAAAGACTGAAGCTGGACTCATCTCTTATTATGTACTAAAATCAAATCAAAATGGGTCAAATATCTAAACATTAAAACAGAAATATTGAACTCACTGGAAGATGAAATAAGTAAAACACTTGAAGTCGTAGGTATAGGCAAGGACTTTCTTGCCTGCCCCTAGGGTATACTACTTGTACAAAAAAACAAAAAACAACAACAACAACAAAACAGCAAGAATCAACAAATGGGATTCTGTCAAATTAAGAAGTTTCTGCACAACAAAGGGAACAGTCAAAAGAGTGAAGAGTCAACCTACGGAATGGGGAAAATTGTACAAGCTATTCCTCATACAGAGGACTAATATTCAGAACATATAAAGAACTCAAAAAAAATCAGATCCACCAAAATAAAACTCAATCAAAAAATCAGCAAGGGAAGGAACAGACACTTCTCAAAAAGCGGTTCCAAGTATAAGGTGCTCTGAGAGGATTATCAAGAAAGGTGAGGAGCCTCATTTAGACACTTACGATAATAAAGCAAAATTAGTTACTTCTCATGGTCATATCTGTAGAAAACTGAAAATTTTGCTTGGGATTTTTGAGTGTGTGTGCCAGAGATTGCACCCAGGCCTCTGCACATGTAGCAGGCAATACTCAGCCCTAAACTACACCTCCAAACCTATTTGAAAATTTTAATATGCAAGAACTTTTAGAAGACTGCAACATTTAGGACATGTACATTCATCTTAAACCATCACTGACTTTGAGATTCTGAAGCATCTTCCTTGATAAGGGATTAAAAATCACGAAGCCTGTGAAACTGAAAAGCCCCAGGCGTTTGCCAGAATCTCCCACTTGTTCAAACAAGCTCCAGCGGCTTGGGCACGGGGATTCATTTCAACCAACATGCCCATCCTGTGCCTGTTTGTAGCTTTTTCTTTCTGTTGTTCCAGACTTGCCAAGTCAGAGTACTAAGGTCTGGGCTTCCAACACAAAGGTTTTCCAAATGAATTGTTAAAATTATTAAAAATCTGTGTGGACATTTGCTGGGATTTGTTACAAGCTACCTATTCAAAGAGGAGACAAAGGGGAGCCCATACTGAGGGAAATGGAACAGATGGTTAAAAACAAGCAATCTGACATTCCTGGACAACGACAATGTCCACGTGAATGAAGATGGGGAAAATGAACGTACATTTTTTCTTTCCCAGTAGAAGATTATAGCATAGTTGTCAAATAAATTTTATGTTCCTCAACTACTTTTATCCCAATATTATCTTATAGACAGACAAGTCAAATGTCATTTTCAATTATTAATTTTTAACAAATGACAATACATTCCAAGAAATGCAATGTATTTGTTTAATTTAATTTAATTTAATTTAAATTGTTTAATTAAAAACTTACTTACATTAAATGTTGAATGCTTTATTTTCTCAAAAATTTTGTTACTACCAAGCAAGTAACTAAGTTACTCCCAGGTAAAATGTAAGCAAAATAAAATCAAGTTTTTGCTGTTTATTTTAACTCTGTATCACCTTTAACACAGCCACAGCTCTTCTGAGGCCTCTTCTGGTTTATAAGTAGGTTCTGCTGTGTTATCATTTCAAGAATTAAAACACCTGAATTCTGTCATGTAATTAAAAAAAAATTCTTCAGTCAGAGAAGTATAAATGGCTAATACCTCTATTCAGGCTCTAATTTAAAAGGCTGCATAGAATCCCTGATTAGAAACAAATCCTAATTAGAACTTTTTTCTCCCCTGTATATAAATAATTGAGAGTAATAAAGTTAGATATAAATGGAGGAGAACTGGTAGCAAGAACAGGAGGAAGAAAGACAGGTTCAACCTGGAGTAAGCCAGAGCTAAAACATGAATCATTTAGACTCTGGGAACAAGAACTGGCCAGTGTACTCTGTTGGTCTAGGAACTGAGCGGACTGCCTACCAAATGGGCCAGCTGGGGGCCTGGGGAGAGGAAGGAAGTGCAGGAAAGGATGGAAGAGGTGCCTGGGGTTTTGCCCTTCTGAGACTTAATAGTTCCACATATTAATGATTGCTGCCAAAAGCTCTGGGCAAATATTATTACCAATATCTCCTTAGAGAACAAGGCCAGGAGAGATTCATAAAGGACACAAAGGTGTGGCAGAAACACATGTGTTTGGTGCAAAGGAGAGTATAGTCGAGTCAGTTATTCCTGGTTTCACTTTATCAGACCAGGCATTTCCTCTGCTTTATGGTTTTCAGTACAACAAGGATAAAAAGAGGAATTGATACTAAAGACCAAAATAAAATATATCAATATCAAAAATTTGCATCAAACTATTATTTCAGTGCTCCCATATGCAGCATTGTGTTTTACTTTTTTAAAAATTTCTTTTTTAGCAGATATATCTCCAAAGTAGCAATTACTCTGTACATTCATGGGCTTCTTTTTTTTTTTAATTTTTTTGATGTGCTCTTAAAGTTTTTTATGTGAAATTAATGTAAGCTTATCTAAGATGAAATTTCTATGATGCAAGCTAGATCTGTTAGAACACATAAAGATTCGAAATTACTGTTTTAATTTTAAAAGTGAATATACTCTAAAATTCCATTTCTTATGCAAAAAAGAAACAAGTGGGACTGTTAGCTCATATTCTTTTTTTTTTTTTTTGGGATGAGGTCTCACTATGTCTTTCAGCTGGCCTTGAACTCACTAGGTAGACAACTCATGTTCTACCTGCCTCAGCCTTCCAAAGGCTGGGATTACAGGTATGTACCACCATACCTGGATGCTCCTATACATTTTCTATATGATTTGCTTCATTTTACTAAAATAGGCCTTACTACAAACCAGGAAACTACTTTAATTATTCAAAGTAATCTTTTCATCTTTCACTAGTGATTGGTGTAGCCCAAGAGACCCAATTCTGGCCAATGAAATGTAAAGAGCAGACGGCTGGAAGTAGATGACCTACTGGAAGGGCTTTGCTTTCCCTAAAAACACTGTGGTTTGATTTATTATTTCTGTTTTTTTTTATTAGTACATGCTTTGCTGTGCATAATGTTTACATTCATCATAGGGAATAGGTACGTATACTTAACATATCTTGATTATTTTTATTTCTCTTCCGTACCTCTCCCCTCCTTCTGTTTTGATGAAGACCAAATTAGTCAGACCTAGCAGTTTTGTGCTACACAAAAGTACATATATTGACAGTGTCTCTCCTTCTGCAAATTCAGCCTCCAGCAGTAATACTGAAGAACAACATCAGTGGCAATATGACATGAAATTGTAAAACTGAGCAAGCAATTGACAAGGTCATTGGAGGTTATCATAAAATGCAGATTTGGTAAACCAGTTTTTATGTGTGGAATAAGAAGAAAAATAAATAGAATATTTAATCCAAAGTCACAGAGCATAATTAATGGCAAAAGCAATCTAGAATTTGGATGGACTAAGTCCTAGATACTTTTATTCTTTGCTCCTGATACAAGAATTCATCTTGTCTTTGTTCTCCCACAAGCTCACTTTTGTCTCTATCTATGGTCTTATGTTAAATATAAAAAGGAAACAGAACAATAAAGAGCTAAAACAACCACTGATGAAGTTGTATGAAAGTGGTAAATCTCACCAAATAGCTGCATTTTGCTTCCTTCTCTCTCTTTTGAAAGAAGGTTTAATTGTTATTAATCCTATTTAACAGAAATAGATTAAAAATTTTTTAATTATAAAAAAGGGGAATAAGAGGAGAAGAAAAAAATGCATTTCTGGATTTTATGTTTTGAAAGCCACAGCTCTCTGGAAAACTATGAACACCAAGGCATAGATAAAATGATTGAAATAAATAAACAAATAGATGTTTCCTCTTGCTCCTCCTATTCCCTCTACCTGGACTGTGCAAAACAGTATTTTGCATTTCCAATATCCATACAGAGAAACAAATCAGAGCAGAGACACCAATATGCCCTGCACAGAGACATGGAAATGAGATGTCTTTCCTGCCTTCAGGACAGAGTTCTGAGATGACAGAAAACAAAGCTTGCTTGGCCAGGCCAGGCAGATTGGGAAACCGTTACCCAGATGGAAACGCTTGTGCCTTGCAGGGTGCAGGAACAATGCAGTATTCTAGTGCCTCCAAGTGGGAAACTCAAATACTGAAAAAAAAAATATTCAGACTGAAAGGTGAGGAATTAAAGATTCTGCTATATCTGGATAAAGATCTATGTGCGCAAATTGGAGAAGAAAAAGTTTCTGTCTTCCCAATACTAAACTAAGCCCAGCACAGTCCATTAGAGCTGAGACTCAGACATCCAACATTTCTGCCAAACATGTGTTAAAAAAAACCTCCAAATACTCTGAGATTATTATTTTGGGCCATCATGGTAGAATAAGGAGGATTCACAATGGATATAAACTTGGTTTAGATCACAGAAAATATTATGTATGTGTTTGTGAGCTGGGATCCACACCTTCCACTTTCTGTAACAATAATCTCTCAAGATTCGACTCGCTGACAAAATTTGTCTTTTCTGCAGATGAATTCTGCAACAAAAAACTATCAGTTACATATTTCCAAAAATTTATTGTATGTTGCAGAAGCAGATTGCTCCACAATCAGATAGATTAACAGTGATGCTGATGACGATGATGATTATGTTCTCTCGATATATACATGCCTGTTACAAAAAGAGCAAGAACATTCTTTCAAATGCTCACATCTTTACTAGTCTAGTCCCACCTTTTGGTGAACTGAGTAGACCTGGTTTTCTCAACCACATAAAATTTTCTAAGATTCTTAGGCTCTGACAAGGCCCTAGACAGCCCATGTCTGTCAATATTTCTTCTTCTTGAAGAAATGACACAAAGAAAAAATCTGAAATTCTCTATGTCGGCAAACAGCACACGTACAGTTATCCGTTTATAAGTTGACACATATGACCCCCTAATAAATAGAGGGAAAAAGAGGAAAGGAGCTATCACTGACTTACTTGATGGAGTCAATGTGCTGGAGATGCAACATGTGTTTCCTCAAAACCCTTTTCAAAGACATATAACTCACCTTTATGTAATCTCAAAATAATCTGTATAATTCCTTCAGGAACTTCAACATACGGTGAAATTTCATTTGTATTTATGCATTTTACTGGATTTTGAAAAAATGTCTTACCTACAAAGAGTAACTCTGTACAGGTGACAACTGCACCTATTTCTACTGCTCTGTAATCCCAGATATTATGATAGTACATGACATAAAGTAGATTTCAAATAAGTAATTTTTAATCAATTTCTTAAATTATTTATTTTCTACATTACAATAGTTTCATCAAATCTCTCATTCACAAAAGATCAGTTGAGGATCATGAAATACAGTGAGTAGAGATTTATGGTACCAGTTATTGTTAGTGTGAAAGAAAAGCTATAAATCCTTTTTCGGTGGGCATAGCTAGAGGTAATATTTTATTTCTTCACAACAATATTAAACATTATCTATTCCGATACTGTAGAATTTATAAATGCTAACTAATACTAATTTTATTTATATATAGCTCAGCCTTCTCACCAGGAAACTTTTTTTTGTTTTGGGGGGTTTTTTTTTGCTTTTTTCAGACAGGGTCTAGCTTTGTAGCACAGGCTAGCCTTGAAAAGACCATGTAGCCAAAGCTGGCCTCAAACTCACAGCAATCCTTCTGTCTCAGCCTCCTCAGTGCTGGAATACAGGTATGCACCACTATACTCAGCTGGAACCTTCCTTCTTGAGGTTACAGATTTAAAAACCCAGATGGTTCATTCACCCTCATTTTCTTAGTTAATAAAATAAAGATGCTGAAAGCAGCAACACTGTATTGATAACAGAACATAATTTATGAAAACCTACGTACAATAGATGTTCAATAAATGCTAGCTGGGTTCTTTTGTAGAAACATTTTTAGAGTTTTATTTTCTGTAATGAAAAAGAAGTTTCCAAAAGAACAAATTTTTTTTTAAATTAAATCTTTATGTATCTTTTTTGACCACCATGGAATATAACTAGAAAGTAGCAATAAAGAAAACTTTACAAATGTTACAAAGGCATGAATATTAAGCAGCACACTTGAGGGACCAATAGATTAACCAAAATATTATGAGAGAAATTAAAAAAAATGCACTCAAACAAATGAAAATTAAAACACAACACACTAAGACCTACGGGATATAACAAAATAAATGCTAAGAGGAAAATTTACAGCAGTAAGAATTTACATCAGAGAAATATAAATATCTCAAATAAACAACTTATTTACACAACTCAAGAAACTAGAAAAAAAACACACAAAGGCAAAGTTGGTCAAAGAAAAGAAATAACCAAGATTGGACAGAAAGAGCAAGCAAGATAGAGAGAGAGAGAAAGAGATATACAAAGCCAGAGATGACAGAGTGGACACTGAAAATAGAAAAGATCAATGAAATAAACAGCTTTTTATTTTTTCAAAAAAATAAAATTGAACAAGTATATTCTAGTCAAACTAACAAAAAGATAAAGAAGAGATGACCCAAATTATGAAATCAGAGATGAAAAAGCAGGCACCACAACTGATGACAGAAAAACAAGGGATCACTGGGGTGGATTACAACCATCAGCCATGAATTGGAAAACTAGAAAAAATGAATACATTTCTAACACATACAACCTACAAAAATTGAACCACGAAAACAAACAAAACATGAGCAGCCCAATATTAAACAATAACTGAATCAGTACTAAAACGTCTCCCAGCAAAAACAAGTCCTGGCGCAGATGGCTTTAATGACAAATTTCATATAACTTTTAAAAAAGAACTAACACCAGTTCCTCTCAAATTGTTAGAAAAGGAAGGAACTCTTCTAAACTAATTCTAATGAGCCAAACCAGACAAGGACACAAGAAGAAAAATTAAACTACAAACTAAAATACCTGATATACATAGATACAAAAATTCTTAAAAAATACTCCCAAACCAAAGTCAGCAAAACATCAATAACATCATAGACCACAATCAAGTGAGATTTGTCTAAAGGATGCAAACATTTTTTAATACACACAAATAAATAATACATCACATCAATAGAATGAAGAACAAAAACCACATGATCATCTCAAAAGATCGAAAAAGGTCAATGAAATTCAACACCCCTTCATGATGAAAAAAAAAACCTTCAAGAAATTAGATATAAAATGAACATATTCAGATCCTACTATCATAAAAGCTGTATATGACAAACTCATAATCAACATTATTCTTAATATGGAAAAGCTGCAACTATTTCCTCTAAGATCTAGAATTAGACAATCATGTCCTCCTCTGCCATTCTTATCCAACATAGTATGTGACACCTTAAGCAGAACAATTACACAAAAGAAATAGAAAATGGGCAGCCACGTTGATGAAAAAGGCAAATTTTTCCATTTGTAGATAACAAGAATTTATACAGAGACAAATCTGACGACTTCACTAAAAAGATACTATTGGAACTGATAAATTCAGTAACGTCACATGTTAAAAATTAACATACAAAATTCAGTATCAATTTATACCCTAATAAAATAACATACTTTATGAAAAAGAAATCAAGAAACCAGTCCAATTCACAATCATTATAAAAACTACCAAGAAATAAACTAACCCCACAAAGGGAATTACTTAGAAAATTTTAAAACACTCATGCGAGAAATTGAAGACACACAAATAAATGGAAAGACACACAATATTCATGGCTTGGAAGAATTAATATTGTTGACATGTTCATATTATCCAAAGTGATTTACAATTCAGTGCAATCTTCCATCAAAATACCAAAGTATTCTTCACAGGAATAGAAAACAAAATCCTAAAATTCACATGGAAATACAAAAGAGCCCAAGTAGCCAAAAAGAAGAAAGCTGTCTGCCCCAAAATACATTATCTCACAGCATACTACAAGGCTATAGTAACAAAAGCAGCATGGTACTGGCATAAAAACACACACATAAAACAATGGAATAGAACAGAGATCCCAAAAATATACGTGTATACATGCCCACATGTCTTCAGCAAAGTGGTTCTTGACAAGGGCGTAACATACATACAATGAAGTACAACTATTTCAAAAAATGTCTGAGAAAGCTGGTTACTGATATGCAGAAGAACTAAAGTTTATTCCTATTCTCAGCATATACAAAATGGATCAAAGATGTACTATATTTCCAGGAACTATGAAAATGCTAAAAGAAAACACAGGAGAAATATTTCAAAGCACCATTATGGGCAGTGATTACTTGGATAGAACCCTAAAACAAAAGCAAAGAAGACAAATGGAGTCATAATCAGTTAAAAATCTTCTGGAATGGAAATAAATAGATTTTTAGGAAACAATCAGCAGAATTTGGAGAATATATTTGAAAACTATTCATGTGGCAAGGGATTAATCCCAGAAAGTAGAAGGAACTCAAGCTACTAAATGGCAAAGAAAGCTACATATTCTGATTCAAATAGGATCTAAGTTTACATTTTTTCAAAATAAGGAAACAGTGTTCAACAAACAAATGAAAATGTCTATTTAGCACCATTAGCTATTAGCAAAATAGAAATAAAACCACAGTGAGATATTATCTTATCACCATTAAAATAACTCTTATCAAAAAAGACAAAAAAAGAAAAAATAACAATTGCTGGTGAACATTTCAAGAAAGGGCAAAAGTTTTTCATTGTTGGTGGGAATGAAAATAGTACAGCAGCTATGGAAAACTGTGTGGAGGTTCCTAAAAAAACTGAAAATAAAACTATCATATGATCAAGCTATGCCATCACTCCACTACTGAGTATATATCCAAAGTATGTGAAATTAGAGTACCAAGGTGATATTTACATTGCTATTTATTAACACTATTTCCAGCAGCTAAAATATGGAATCAATTGAGGCATTCACACACAGCTGAATGGATGATACAGAAATACGCATATATGCATACACATGCAATGGAGTATTATTCAGTTACAAAAGATGAAATCCTGCCATTTATAGCAATATAAATGAACTAGAGAACACTATATGAAGTATAATAGACCAACCAGAGAAAGACAAATTCTGCATCTTCTCACTTGTATATGGAAGCTAAAATGGTTGATTTCACAGAAATAGAGATAGAATTTTTCAACAGAGGCTAGGAAGGGAAGAGAGAAATGGAGTTAAGAGGAGGTTAGGAAACAGGTACCCAAACACAGTAAGAAGAATAAATTTCAATTTCAGTGTTCTACAACAGTAGGATGGTCAATGTTTATAATACATTATATATCAAGAACAAGAAGGGATGAGTTTGGAGTTTCCCACCACACACACAAAAAAATAAATGAATGTTTAAGTAAATGAAAATGCAGACTACTCTGATTTGATCGTTACACACTGTAAACATGTATTGAATAATCACATTCTACTCCATAAATATGCATAAAATTATGTGTCCACTAACATTTTAAAAAGAGTACTGGCAAAAGCTCTCATCAATACTGGTAGAAATATAAAACAGTACATTTCAAAAGTTATTTGATAGATTTTTTTAATTAAACATGAAATATCCCATATTTACCAATAAGAAATGAAAACCAATGTACATACATATCTTGTACTTGATGCACACAATTCTATTTTTGACAGCTAATAACTTTAGACAATACAAATGGTATTCAAGCTTAGTGAACAAGTCATGTGTGGTGTGTTTTCTCGGAGAGACTGAAGGAGAAAGAAGGGTATATGAAAGGAAAAGTGGGAGAAAGAGGAGGAGAGATGCAGGGAATGACAGGCTACCAATACACACAACAGAAATATGTCAAAAATTTAAGTGGAGTGAGAGAAATGACACTCAAAAGAACACATTTTATATAAAAATGTAAAATCTATGTGCAATGATCAAATATGTGGAAGGATGCGATTGTTGTAGAGGTGAAAGACACATTTGAGAATAAGCCAAACACTATCTATGATTATGGTAGTGCTTGCATGGGCTTGTGACATCCGCCAAAACTCATTGTTTATACAATTTGAATGAATGCATCCTCTTATAAGTACATTATACCATAATAAAATTGATTAAAGAAAAACTCCCATGAACAACCGTGGAGCTTTAAATTACCATATTACAATTTCTTCTCCATTATAGGAGTCTCACAGTACTCCAGATTGAGAGATGTATTCAGAATGTACATGAGTGATTAATATATTTAAGAGGACTTTTAATATGTGAGTTTCACAGATTTCCAAAGTAAAGGAAAATAAGGCCAACATCTAGACAGGAAGGAAACTCAGAAGAGAATGGAAGGAAAGTTGAGAACAGGCAATTGAATGAAAAAAACAAGAGGAACTGTGATTGCAAATTCAGTTACTCTTGAACCTAGTTGAGTCTATGTTCCAACTACCATCTTCTCCTACTCACTTGATGCAATCTAAACTGATTGAACTCTGAGGTCTGCCTTCTCTCCCAATCCATTACCCATAACTAACCTTTTGTATATATGTATGTAATGATTTATCTGCAATTTTTTTTTAATTTTTAAAATTTGTAAAAAAAAATGATTATTTGTTATTTTCAACACAAGGTGCTGAATCAGCTACAAAGCCATATAAAAACTACACATGCAGTATTTACCTCTAACCATGTTCAAACATCAATGTCTGCTGAACTGTGTATCTAAATAAAAAGATTAACTAGTAAAGCTTCTATCAGAAAATTAAAAAACATTATTATGAATTGAAGTCAATAGTGATAAAATACATTCACCATAAGATATATGCTAAAATATTCCTAGTAACAGTATTCATATTAGTCAAGAACAGAAAAGTAGCAGGGTGCGGCAATGATCTGATTCATGATCTGGAGGCTGGTCACAAGGATATGTCAACATTATAAAATTTTCTTTGAACTGAATACATAAGATATATGCACTTTGCCCCATATATAACATAATTCAATAAAGAAATAAAATGACAGTATCTGATATTGTAAATAATAAGCATCTTGTATAATTATTATTATAATTACCTTGTATCAAAAATGATAGACCAAAAACACTTAGCACTCATATTTGTACAACTACTATATAATTTGTTGTCAGAAGCACGTATCTTTACTATGAGATCCTGAAGGAAGAAACTATGAATTAACTGTTTGTTTTTTTATTACTCACCAGTTCAAAAAACCCAAATTATTTTTTAAAAATATACACAACTATTCCCTCTCTTGCTCTCTCTCTCACACACACACACGCACACACGCACACAGATATAAAAAGTTCCTCCTAGTCACTTATATTCTAAATACAACTGAGATCCTTAAAAAGATACAAGGTAAGAATGTTCATCCCTCTTTTCCACAGTGCTTTGACACTTATGTGGTACTAATATAATCATAACAAATAAAACAAGCATTATTGAATCATTATCGGTTTATTCATTGTATGTTCACTGGCTGAAATTTGCACCATGTGCATGGTAAGTGCTCAGTTAGAGACTTAGGTGCACAATATTTTATTCCCAGAAGTAAAATGGAAACACCTAGGAAGCCAGAGTAATTATTGAATATTTTAAAGCGTATGTGTGCAAGCACTTACATTCCCCTGATTCTCTTACTGCACCATTTTGCCTGTTTATTTTTCTTTTTTAATTTCTATATGAGCTAAGGATTATTTCTGCAATGAAAGATAGAGCATAGCATAGAAATACATTTCCAAGCACTGCAAAAGGTATTTTTACCCTTATTTATTATTAATAATAATGATAAAAATAACTACAACATACTGACCACCAAGTCTATGATCACTATTATAGTAATAGGCTTACAGCACATTCTTATTGTGGTATTTTTTATTTTTATAGATGCAGAAATCAATGTCCAAGGTAACACAAAACTCACTCAAGGTCATGAATAAGTGGCAGAACTCAGATATAAAAGCCCAGTTTACTACTTCATTTGAAAACAAAAGATTCTTATTTCAGAATAAGTTACAATTTTTTCTTTGCTTCTTCCTCAGTCCCTCTCTCTTTCCTCTCCCTTCTCTCCTTTCTCTAAGATACTGTTTGATACTGGTGGGATTGAGTAAAGAATTTGGGTTGTAGATTTAATGAAGGCTGCGTAAACTGGGCTTTCGATGTGCTGTCAAGAGAAAAATCATCTAAATTGAGGAAAAATACAGAATCGAGTCCAGAAATGAATTTATATATAGATGTAGGTACTCAGAAAATGAGAACCAAAGTGAAGGTCTAAGAAGCGAGGTTTCTCTTCCTCCTGCCCTCTTGTCTCTCACAACTCATTTTCTTCCTCTGCAAGCCACAGAAACTAGAATGTCTGTTCCCCCAAAGTAGGTATGAGAAACCAAAATCTCTTCTTTCCCCCCAAATCAGTCATAAAACCTAAAAACATTACTGTAATTTCCCTGCATGTTTCTATATAAAGCTGGTCATAAAGAAACTGTCTGACCCTACTTTATTCAACTGTAGATCACAGGACACCGATTCCCAAAGGTTCCACCCCCATGACCAAGAGAAAGGAATGCTGCACAGAAAGGCCAAGAAAAAGCTGAACAAAGAGGCCCACCGGGTCCCTTCAACCTTACTCTATTACTTTTAGATCATATTTGTTTTGTCCACTCAAATTTCCTCATTACTATCAAATGTTACCAAACCTAGGCAAAAAAAAAAAGGTAATTCACTGCGGGTCATACGATTTTCATTCTGAGGGCTCATGCACCATAAAAAATGGCAATAAACTCAATCTGTCACTTTTTTTTTTTTTTGGGTTATCCTGCCTTTTGTTATTGGAGTGTAAGTCCTGACTCTTGTGAGGGTGAAAGGGTTCGCACCCTTCATGCTACTACACAGGCACATGGAAACAGCACAAACCCGTCTGATTTGATATAAAACGGACTGGGTTTTCTGGATGAGGACAGGGGACGTTTTGAAACCACTCTGTCTTGTCCATGGCCACACCACCCTGAACACGCCCAATCTCATCTGAAACTACTCTAATTGTAGATTTGGGAGGCTGCATGTGTACAATGGTCATGGTTACTATTCCTGCTACTACCCTTGTAGAAATAAAAGCAATGAAGTGAGGTGGAAGATCTCTTTAAAAAATGTCATCCTGGTTAAAAAATGTAACCAAAAAAAATTTATGCTTCATAGTAGATTTTGCACACTTTTTTTCAGGTAAGTTCAAATCTCACAAACTTCTCCCAGTTATAGATGACATCCATTTATTTAGGGTGTGGATTTAAAGAGAGGTCAAAGACAGGTTAACAGGAATATAGTAATGAGAAAAACTGATTGCACAAAAACATACAAGCAATTTTCACCAGCTCCGTAGAATTTTTGGAGAACAAAAACAATGGCTAATAAAGATGTCCACAGTCTTCTGTAAGGCTATGTGCACAGACCAGCTACAGTGTGCATCTGAAAAGTCCCTCAAAGACCCATTGTCCTAAGGGCTTGGTCCCCACCTTGGTGCCATATTAAGAAGCAGGACTTCATGGGAGGTCTAGAGCCCATTGAGTGTGTGCCCTTGAAGAGGACAGTGGGTCCCTCGCCTATTCCTTTCTCTTTGTCATATCACAGCCATGATGTGAGTGACTTTGGTCCACCACATGCTCTCCGCCGTGATGCACTGCCCTGCTTCAGGCCCAAATCAATGAGGCCACCTGATCACAGACTAACACCTCAAAAACTGTGAACCAAAATAGACTTTATCTCTTTATAAGGTGATTGCCTCAGTTATTTGTTTCAGCAATAGGAAGTTGCCTAACATAGACACCTGGGATGCCTGTTTTATGGAAAAAAAGAAACACACATACAATTCATTTTGATATTGACTGAATTTCAACATCTATCATGTCCCATATATAAGTCCTTAAATATGAATCTGTTAGTAACCCAAGTCATGTGGAACCTGAAAATTATCAGTATCAATAAGTGTTTCTTCAATGTTTCATTTCCTTCTGTTCTTCTTACCTGCTTTCCTCAGAACATAATTTTGGCAGTGACTCTAGGAAAGAGGGATTACAAGATGAGCTAGTTGCAGTAGTTTGCAGTAGATAGTTGTAATTCTGGCTTAAAGTTTCACATAAGTACATTTTTGTGTACCACAGATGATGTTCTAAAGTTCAGTGTGTCTTTGCTTCCTCTAATAATGAAGGTAGATGAACTCCTACCATCTTTCTGTCATCATGAATTATTTCAATCCCCATCAAAACTCTCTGAGGTGAATACCACTATTTCCCTCATCTTCCGAAAAAGGACTGATGGAGAAGGAGGTGAGGTCATAGGCCCCAAAAGTGGCAAATTTAGGATGTAGAAAGGGTCTCTCACTATCTTAAATTACATATCCCACTCAGTTAGGATAATGCAGTGATAAAGGAAATACTCTTTGGAATCACACAGTCCTTGGGATTACCAAGTCTCCATTACACTGAGATGGAATTTTTTTTTAAGTTTTAACACTAGTTATTGTCTACCCATCAAATAATATATCTAAGGAAAATATTCTATTATTTGTTAACCTTCACGACACATGGAAATACATAACGCCAATTACCTTTTACATATTTTAAAGTATCCAAGAGTAGATGAGAAGGGAATTGTAGAATACAAAATTAAACAAAATTTGGTGGCTGTTTCCTTGTTCTTCTCACTCTGGTCAGATGCAGATGATCACTTTCTGTTCAAGTAATTGTGCCCTTGCAAAGCCCTTTGCCTTCATAGAGATGGTAGGCAGGAAGCTTCCCTGTCAAAACAAAGCTACTAGCTGTCTTCTCTACTTACCAATGTTTTTATCACTAGCCATTTCAAAAGAAATCTGCACAGTGGCTAGGAGAATGCCTGTTGGGAAGCCAGAGGCAAATATCACCTCTCCTTAAATGAGAAAATATGTGACATGTACAGCACTTAAAATTATGAATTAAAATGCCTTTGGCAAGTCTGGAAGTAAAGTAACAAAGCCATATTTCTGACACCAAGTGTATAATATTTAGAGCTACAGGTATGAAATGTGAGCAAAGAAAAGGATAGTAAGAATTCGTTGACAACAAGCATTGTATGAGATATTAAAATCAGCTAAACTTTATGGATAATTATCAGACCCAGTTTAATATTTATGTATACAATTTCTACTGATGTCTCATAAAAGTATAATGAGAAAATGTGTACTATGTACATACACGATGCATGTACAAAGTACTGCTGTCAGAGTCCTAACTAAGAGGTTAGACTACGGGGTCCCAACAGATCAGATCTGGCCACACGCTGCTTCGGAAGTCCATGCAGACAGACAAGAAGTACTCAGTTTGGAAAGGAATTTATTTTCAGTGTGGCTGTACTGAGAAGACAGTGAGTGGGTCCAGTGACCTCATCAAAAACTCTCTTTGAGAAACTTACAGTAGCTCCGCCATTATATAGCAGAAAAACTAGGGTAGGGAGCAATAAATTTGCATAATCAAGCAGAGTTGATTGAACTGTGATCTGATTATTTGTCCCAGGTTTGATATCCCTGGGCTCTGCTGGTGCCAAGGGAGATGACTCCCTTCTAGGCTCACTGTTCTTGGAACTTGAGATTAGCTGGGAAAAAGAAATGATTTAGAGAGACAAGTCAGAAGAACAAAATGGAGTTATTATGGACAATGACTGGGTCCTCGTGCAAGTTTAGGACAATGACTGGAGACTTCTAGGTGCCCCTCTAATGATCTTGGACAAGACAGTTTAAAATCTGGTGGCTGATAAGAGGTTGATTATGATGTGGCTATACATCTTGGAAATACCTTCATATTCTTACTTTGATGTCTTCAGCCTCGAAGTGGGAAGAGAGAGACTGGATAAATTACTGGCTAATCAACCTGGTATTAGCAGTTTTAAACAGATACTCCTTAAATGATTAACATGTATATGTGCAGAGATGAGTAGAATTTGGACATAAGGTTCAATACAGTAAAAAGACAGATGTAAGGTGTGTTAGGATGACCCTCCCCAGATGCCCAAAATGGCCGTTGCTGGTTAAACCCCCTTCTCCCGTCTCTATGCCAGGGAAACAGAATCTCCCACCGAAACAATGACCCCTTCCCCCGACTTAGAGCCCTCAATTAGGTCCGTGGGCACCAATTTACCCAGGGGCATTACCCACCACCCAATCACCCTGTGCAGAAAGGACCAACCGTAAACGCGCACTTTTCAAACCCCAACATGGGGGGGGGGGCTAAGGGATAAAAGGCCACTCTCACTCGAGTGAGGCGGGGGAGCTGTAACACCTTAATAAAGCTTTCTCCCACGGCAAGCGTCGTCAGCCTTTTCCCTTCTCCCTCCCTCCGCGTAAACCTAACAAGGTGAAGGCAGAGATGCCAAGCTTTCATTCTGTTTTCAGGCACCTGTCAGACATCCACAGGTTGAAGTGCAATTTAAGACCCTGTTACAGTGTTGTTACCAGATGGTGGGTCCCGTGGGAATTCTTTCCAGATCTTGGTGTCTTGAACAAAGAACTGGAAAAGGCACATAGAAAAAGCAGTGTGGATGTACATTTATTGAAGGTGGTCTCAGTAAATGTACCGTGTGAGAAAGGGCCCGTGAAGAGACTCACAACAGGGACAAGGGGAAGGAAAAAGGGTCTTTTATATCCAGAATTCTGGGCTGGCTTTTCCTTCATGCAAGTAAGGCATGGGGAGGACTGTCCTATCAAAAACTCACTGGGCCTGCTGCCAGATTTAAACTGTCTTATTGAAAGACTCACTTGGCTTCATACCAGATGTAAATGAATTGAAAACAGCACTTCACTGATCAGTTCCACATACTTGCTCAGGAACCGCAGGATCAACTTGGATCCTGCATCCTGCGCAATTATGTGACTTCACCAGATTTCACCCAGTTGTTTGACCAATATCATATGCATTTTTCAGAAGAAGGAACTAAAGGATGTAAACAACTAGTAATTTTCCCAACTCACACAACTTTCAGTGAAGAAAAACAAGATTCAAATCCAGGTAGTCTCACACTAGAGCTTAGACAATGATGCACTACGCCAAAATGTCTCTCAGATAAGGGGCTTTGGAGTCATTCCTTCATTTAATTCTCATAATAATCTTGTAAGTATGCACGATCAATATTAACATGTGGTAGATGTAATCATCTCCATTAAAGCCATAAGAAAGCAACAGTGTGGAGGAATTGGCTTTCTCAAGTGGCACAGCTAATACACGGAGAAATGTGCTGACCCAGGAGGCAATTTTTTCCCACTAATTCTGATTATTCTGAATCAGTGCACTCTAGGTTGTTGTTAGGCAGTAACTATTCCTCTCTGAAATTCGTGTTATGAAAACCCATTCCTAATCACTCATGGAGGGTTGGTAAGTAACATGTTTATGCTAGTAGGATGTTTAATTCCTCCTACTTTCCAATTACTTTAACAATTTTAACACCTTTCCTAAAGAACTTTCTATTCCATTTACATTTTCTTTCAAAGAAACCTCTCATGTGATTAGTGCTTTGTCCCCAAATGACAAGTTGCAAATGAGGCATTTTCCTTTAAAATGTTTTCAATGAGAGGAAATAATTTATCCAAGCAGGGGATCCTCCTCACTGACCCCAACAAATGGGTAGGAGAGAACCTTGATCATCAAGCTATACTTTCTTGCATTTCAAAGAAATACCAAAAGAAAATTAGCATCACAAGATTTCTACTTATAATACAGAAGAAAGAATGTTATTATTCTAAAGCTTTAGTATTTAGCTAGAGTGAGTATTCTCAGGTGACACAATTCCTCTGGCATTCATATTCACTGGACTTTTACACTGATGTTGAATAAAAATTATATTCCTGTTATTTGTTAAATATTAACCATAAAGAAAATGTTTGACAATAAAGTGAGAGGCGCGGTGATGAAATTGAAGCATTCTTGTCACCTAATAGATTTTCACATTTGAAATTAATGTTGACCTGCACACCCCTTTCTATGGTGATGTTTGTAAGTATGCATATAACTTCAAACACCTACAAGTGAGATTTCATCTTTGTATGCACAATCCTCCCTAACATGCACACAAGCCTGTATATAAAAGTCAGTTTGTATTATATGATTCTGAGTCTTTATCTTTTAAAAAAAATCATATTCAGTTCCAGTAGATATCCCTAAGTTATTGCTGAAGTCTTTATCTGATAAAAGCAGTACTAGTGTAGTTCTAGTTGAAGTGTGAGCAAGACAGCTACCTACCTCTGACATCATGGAACCCCCAACTGTTCATTCTCTTATTCTGCCTCTTCAATGAAGATGATCAATTGATACTCACACATCAGCCAGTTCTTCTCTAGAACTAACATGCAGTGATTCTTCCTTAAAGCCATTTCCACAAAACATTTCAAGGCTATCTCTATTTAGAGTTATTATCTTTTTATTTCAATACTAAAAAGATAGATCCCAAGTCTATCCTATATCATAGAGAGAATCATGATTCATAAAGTCCAGAGACCTTCTGTTTCAAACATCATTTCTGTTTATCTGACACATGCCATGCCTACCTGCTTGTGCTAAGCATTCTGATAAACACTATAGAACTGGTTTGTCATCTTCAGACAAAAATCTTTTCTCCTTAATATTTTTCTATATTTAAAATGTGGACTATTTTTTAATTTTCTAAGAAATAATCTTCAATTGTTATCATATTTTAAAGACTACTCTGTTATTGGATTTTTTACACATCATTTAAAAATTTTAAAAGTATCTACTGATGTTGAGTAACTGCCATATTTCATCTATATACAATTGCTTATATTTCAAAAATGTATTCTGTTGGGGCAAAGAATGCAATACTCCGAAGTACGGCACCTAGCATGCCAAGTACTTTGAATTGAGGATAGAAAAGACCTCAGAAGCAAAGTCTCTCTGACATGTCTCTTGTCTCTTGCTTCTCTTTGTTATATGAAACAACCCATTGAAGCAAGTTTTCATCTTACCTAAGACGTGGAAACTCGCCCCTTAGCAACGTAGAAAACCTAGATAGTTCGCTTTTTCTCCTTTCTCCCTCAAACATACTCAATTCTGAGGGGTTCTGACCCATATCTGGAATGAAGGAATGCTACAGAGAGACAGAGAGCAAAAGAAATCTGAAGGGTTGGGGATTTAGCTCAGTGGTAGAGTGCTTGCCTAGCAAGCACAAGGTCCTGAGTTCAATCACCAGCACACCCCCTCAAAAAAGTCTGAAGAGGCAGACATGAAGTTGCCTCTTTTCTCAGGTCATTACCATTAGATCCGACCCTTTTATGGAATCACATTTCTATATCACTATCTGTCCATTTTTTGTAACACAAACATAAAAATACAGTAGATGGTTTCCGCTAATGAAAATCTTGGGATTTTCATTATTGAAAACTCAAAATCTGTTGTTCTTTTCTCTTCTTAACTCATCTTTTGTTGTAGAGGTGATGGGCCCCCATATCAATCAGTGCTTACTAAAGAAACAGAATTAATGCAAGATACATGACTATATATGGGTTTAGCAGGTAGGTTTACAATGGCCGCCTGCAGAGTTGGGTGTAGAAGAGTGCAAAAGGGCTGTCTTCATGTTGGAGATCAGAAGGATCCAGTCAAAGGTCAAAGGTCTAGAGCTCACTGAAAAGTCCCATATGAGTCCGTATTGAAAGGCTGGAGGGTCTGTGCTAGAAGGCTGAAGAGGCTGCCATGGAAGCCAAGAGACAGAAGACCAAGGCAAAAGTGACAACTGGAGCGCCTCTGAAGAAACAGAAGACAGACTTCGTTCTTTCTTTCCTTTTTATTTCATTCAGGCTTCAAACCTTTCAGTTGGTGCCACTTATATGTAGAATGGATCTTCTGTCTTCAGTAAATCCATCCAGCCACACCCAGAACTATGATAATCCAATCAGTTGGACATTTCTTACTCAAACTGATACAAGAGCTAATAATTGCACCGTGACTCCTATGTTGGATAAGGGAAGACATCACATATTTTGTCCCTACCAAACCTTCCAATTCACAGACATGCATTAAAAAATAGGCAGAAATTGGAAGGTATTTTGAATCTGACTTCTGTTAATTGTAAAGAAAGACTGAGTTCCTACTCACTGAAATGTGTCCCTTCCTGATATGCCTTTTAAGTCACACTATCATGGGGCCCTGGCCAAATGCAGTGATCTATTTAACATCTCCTATTAAGAAATAAATTCACCTAAGTTTTATAAAGCTGCTGACAATATGTTGAGCTCTATAGGTAGGTGTAAATACGTAGGCCTTACAGATTCCTAAATTTGCAGATTTGGGGGATATAATTCAATAATAACCTAATATCACTCCAGCTAAAAGCAGAACTTTGATTTCTAACTGAGCAAAGTGTTTCCTGAAATGGACATACAGAATGATATTTGTATCATGTGTTAATACCCTTGAATTTTAAACTATCAAAGAATTACTTATATACATATTGAATCTACATTATTTATTTATATACCCTCAAAACTGCTCAAAGTTAGAACTGAATAGTACCCAACTCATGGAAGTATGAAAAGAGAATGAAAATAATGTACAAAAACAAAAACAAAACAATCTGGAGAAAGGCAAAGTTAGTAATTCTGAATTAAATTTCAGAATTTAAAAGTTTAGAATTAAATGGAAAAATCTATTATTAAAATCCCAAAATGAATATATCCCTTAAAATATGAGATTTTTAATCTAGACATGATTTCCCAAAGAGGACAAAACTAGTGAACAAAAACAAGAATAAGTACTCTACATTTCTTTATGTACGTGTACATATATATGACACAAATACATAGACATAGAAAACATACAATATACACGCTCATTAGGGCATGCACTTAGATGATACAACTCTTTGGAAGATTTAATTTTATTTTACCAAAAATTTATAATAAGCATGTTGAAAATACAAGAGTATGGACATGAAACATTTTGTTCCTAATTTGACATTTTATAAAAACATGCTGACTGCACAAAGCTAAAGGTCAATGTCCGCTTTTACTAGCAAGAAAAAGAGTTTAAAGAATTGAAGTCTATACTGGAGTCAGGAATGTGGTGGAAAATTCCCCCACAGTATATGTAAAGGTTTTAGTATCACATAAATGCTGACTGCATCTCCTAGTGCTGTCAATTTTTACCTTAATAACAGATGTGAATTAACTTACCACAGGGCACAGAGGAAAGGAGAATGAATCAGGAAGATCTCAAAGTGAAGATGCTTAGACACCAGAGACACAAGACAAGCAGGAGGTAAAATGTAATTTTGAGGAAAAAAAATTGTAAGATTGGATTTTTCGGTATAATTTTTCTGAAAATACAATTTGTAACAAGTTATATTGTCTATAAAAGAATCCCTACTGCACTTCTAATGTGCTTTTTTAGTATCTGAAACATAAAAGCATATCAGAATACTTCATGTGCAAACCATGGCATTAAACAGATTAGAAAAACTAAATGTCATACAGTAACATGGTCGGTTCTTGTGCAGTTAATTTAGTAGAAAGGCAGAAAATCACTGCAGGAGACACTTTCTCTAGTTATGCACCCTGCAGCTAAAATACCTTGTATACCTTTTTGTTGAAGGAACAATAACTTTGCTGAAGTGATAAATTTAAAGCTTATGTGGATTTAAGATAGCACCTTGGCTAAATAATCCCTGAATGTGGTTGTGTATTAGAAGACTCAGATGTTAGAAGAGACATGGACCAGTGTCCCTTTATCTGTGATGGTCCCACTGCCCTAAACCCTTCCTTGTTATGCTCCCTCACTATTATCTATTCTAACAAAACTGACACTTGGGAGTTGAACTGCCTCCTTGTCGTTGGCCTCTCACTCCATTTAGCAGTTCTTCTTTCAATGACTTTACTGCCTGTATTTAATTACATCCCATTTATGTAAAATTGTAGCAGATATAAAAATCAAAGTTTCTCTGAATTCTCTTTTCTTTATAAAATATGCTTTCTACTTGTGTTTTGAAAGTATATACATAGAGATAGATTATACACACACATATATATACTCGAGATGTACAGTGTGATAATTTTTATAGCTCTGTATTGTCTAGTGATGATGACAATCAAATTAATGAACATATACATCAACTATCATAGTTACTACTGTGTGTGTGTGTGTGTGTATGTATGCAGAGTGAGGACACCTAAAATATGCACTCTTATCAAATTGCAAGCAAACAGTACAATACTATTGACTGTCATCAGTATGCTGTATATTAGATTCCCCAAAATTAGTCATCCTAAACAAATTTTATATACTTGGACCAACATATCCATAATTCCCTATACTCCTACTCTTGGCAACCACCATTCTACGCTGTTTTTATCATTAATATGTCTTTTTAAGATTCCCGGTTTTTACATAGGGTATGGTTAATGCACCACAAAAAGAACATTTTTCTACCTTCACTTAAAAACTAATACATTGAGACTTGTCATTATCTGGCCACCAGGTCAGGAAAGTTAAATTGGGCCTCATGTATTCTCCTGGGGTCTTAAAGCAAAGTCCATCACTCCTGTTAATTAAGGCTTTTCATGTGGATTCTAACTGAAATCACCTTGGTTGTTTTCTCCAGCTCTCACCTGATTCTAATTAGTCCCCTTGGAACATTAACCCAGCTCCCTCCTTCCAACCTCATCCCTACTTCATGATTCATCTCATTAGAAAAACTGATAAGTGGGCTCCTAATATCTGCTAGGTAAGATGTACAATTGTGAGCTCCACCACTAAGCAGTTTGCTAATGATAAAGGATGGCCTTCCTTATGGCAAGCATTACAGAGTATCATTGCCTAATGCCCTTTAGCTTGGGTAATTAAACACATCAACAGCAGAGATAATTTTTTCACAGTGGGGGTTAAGGAGAAACCAGAGCAAAACATATACCTTGCCCTGGCAGAGCTGACATCTCATAAAGCATTTAAGCAGACTTAATGAAGGTGCTCTCCATATTGGCTACTAAGCAATAAGTACTCTCCTAGCCTCCTGAATTCAGGGAAAAAAATGCCTTACAGAAACTTTTAAAGCTGAGAAAGGATATGTGGGAAGCAGAATAATGACCACATTCCAAAGATGTCCATACGCTAATCTCTGGAATATGTGAGAGTATTCCTCATGTAGGCAAATGGACTTGGCAGATGCAGTTAAATTTTGGGCATTGAGATGGGGAGATTAGGGGAGGTGAAAAGGGGGGAAAGCCAAGATACATCATGTACAGGTACAAAATAACCATGTTGATTATGATCATTATGTATATAATGTACCAATACATGTTCTTGGTAAAAATAAAAAAATTAAAAAATAAATAAATAAAAAAGAGATGGGAATATTATCTTGAATTATCTGAGTGAGCCAAATGTAATCACAAGAATTCTAAGAGGCTGTGGGCAGAGAGATATTACAACAGAAAAATGGTCAAAGATACATTTGCTGGCTTTGAAGATGGAGCAAAAGAGCCAAGAACTGCAGTGATAGAAAAGGCAAAGAAAGCTTCTCGCCCAAGCCTCCAGAAGAAATGGAGCCCTGACAGCAGCTGGATTTTAGTTATTCAGTGAGCCTCTGTTGGGCTTCTGATATACAGAACTATAGGATTAAAATATGTATCCTTTAACATATTAGGAGGTAATAATTTGTTACAGTAGTAATAGAAAACTAAAATGACGACTTAAAAGTGCCCTTGGTTGGGGGACAATGAGGGGCAGGCTCAAGATTGTACCATCGGTGGTTGGTACATAATAGACACTCAAAAATTAGTCGCTGAGTTGATAAATTAGGGGCAGTTACTTCATACAGTACTTATGATAAGAGTTTATCGACACATTGTTTATTGATAACAAAATTAAACTTATTTAGGTAAATTGGTTTAGGCAGTACAGTCTATGTGAAGCTATTGAAAATTCAAATCAGAAGTTGTCTTACATACTGAAGTCTGGGGCCAGAAAATACTCTAGATTTCTTTAACTTCCAAAGAGTCTGCTAAATATATCTACTAAAATTTTATTCTAGTTAGCTGTGGTCTCTTTTATTTTTCAAAAGTGATACTGGAAACTCTACTGTCTGTTCGACATAGAGAAGAAGAACGAGAACAACATAGAAAAGACACATAGGTATCTCCAAAGGGTATGCTAGATGAAAAGTAAGAAGTTTGCTAATAAGAGGTAATAGCTACACGACATTACGTGGATAGATGAGCTTTACCTACTTTAACACATTTAGTCTTCAAAACGGCCATGAAAGGCAGGCACGATTATCTTACCCAAGCTTGGATAAGAAGTAGGAGATCGAAAACAATGGAATAACTTGTCAGAGCTTATGTTCTATGGATAATCCAACTGGCTTCTAAATCCATGAAGTCAGAGACCACAGATTGCACACTGTAGTAACCTAAAGCACCTCTTACTAAGAGGGGTCCTAACACATGTCTTCTTCCTGGGATTCTTAGCCTTCTTGCAAAAAAAGATTTCCTTGAATCTCATGAAAACTGGATCATCTTCCTAGCAGAAGCATGTTGTGGACATGAGAATTTTTTGAACGTTTATTATGGGAAACATAATCACAAAATTAGGGATAAGCACACTGGACACATCTATGGTAGAAAACAAACTGTAGCTTCCTAATGCAGGATCATAATCAAATAACTCTTCTGGATGAATTTCTGTTTTTAAACACACCGATGACTTACCCCACCACCACTAAACTCAGTTTCATTTTTTCCTTCTTTCATTACATCTTGACCTTTGCTATAAGTTACACTAATGATTTTTCTTTCCATTTAAATACTAAATTGTAAAATATTCTGTATATTTAAATACTCTATTGGCAAAACAACAACTGCTAAAAGGCATAAACTATATATTAAATTTCAGACATTTTTAAAAATTCAATTCAGTAGCATATCCTGGGACGGGCTGATTATGCTATTGCTATGTTAAGGAATTTTGAAACAGTATTAGTTGCTGAGAACCAGCAATCCATAAGATAGTCTTCAGATATTTGAAAAAAAAAACAGATATATTACCACACAGACATAGACTGAAGCAGAATTTGACCTATATTATGATAATATATTTGAATACCAATGTCCTTGTATAGTTCCTGGCAGGGGTCTTGACAAGTTTCTATATTCTTTCATCCAACAGTAACTTACAAAAGCCTTTTTTCTTTCCATGTGTGGAGAAGAGTTCTGTTTCCAGATGGATCCTACATTATGAAAAATGAAAATCCAGATTTGCATGGCAAGTGATTTCAGATATAATACTGTATATGAAATGACAAACTAATTCGCCCTCCCTGTCTTTCATTTTACTTGCATAAAAACAGTCTATCAATGCAACTCTTTAATAGTGTCTGATGAAAAAGAAAGCTTGATAGACAGTTTTACTCATATGAAAAAGATGGTCTTCTTTGTAATTGTGAAGCAGAAAAAACATTCTTAGTTGCATATCTTCAATAAGAAAAGAAAGAATAGGCAAAGAGATAGTGATAAGCCTGTGCATTTATGAATGCATGAAGAAGGAATATATGTGGTTCAGGGGGGCAAACTAAATAACAAAAATTTTGAAAAACCTATCATATTACAATGTGAACATAGCACTTGCTCAGCCATCAATATTTTTCTGTGGTCAGTATGGACTTCACATGTAAGACACATATAAAACATATTTTTGTCAGAATCTTTATTATGAAAGAATTTGCATCAGTACCAAGTCTACATTACTATCTGTGAACATTTTATTCACTAATAAATAAGCAAAACAGAAAGTAACTCTTCACAGGCCATTAGAGTGGGAACTACATTTGTCCCCAGAAAAACTGTGTATCATAAATCCACAATTTGGAAATTCAGCTTTGGGCATAGCTGCATTAGAAATTCCAAAACATTTCTATTTTATTCATTAGTATATTTATTTTTTAGGTTTCTCATATACAAGAAAACATGCAATATTTAATTTCTTAGTCTGGCTTATTTCACTTAGCATGATGTCTCCATTTTGCTGCAAATGAAAGGATGATATCACTGAATTATACATACATACATACATATATTATATATGTATTATTTTTCTTTCTCCATTCATCTGTTGAAAGGCATCTAGGTAGTTTCCAAAGCTTAGCTATTGTAAATGATGCTGCTATAAACATGGTTATGCATGTATCACTATAAAATGATGTATTTGATTTTTTCAGGAGTATACGCAAGAAGAGGGATAGCTGGGTCAAATTGTATTTCTATTTTTAGTTTTCTGAAGAATCTCCACATTGATTTCCATAGTGGCTGTACTAGTTTACAGTGCAAATGATAATTTAGGAGAGTTCCTTTTTCCCAAACATTCATCTTTTTTCTTTGTGTTCTTGATGACTGGGATCAGACAGGATCTTGAAGTAGTTCATTTGCACTGCCCTAATCACTGATGATGCTGAACAAGTTTTCATGTACTTACCGGTCATTTGTACTTCTTTTAAGAAGCGTCTATTCAAAAAAAAAAAAAAGAAGACGTGTCTATTCAAATTTTTTTGCCCATTTTTGTATGGTCATTTTTTGTGGAGAGGTAATTATTTTGCTTTTTTATATATTCCTGATATTGGTCCTCTTCGAAAAAAAAATAGCTATTCTTTTTACCCCATTTATAATTGTCTTTTTAATCTGTTGATTATTTTCTTCGCTTTGCAGAAGATTTCAATTTGATGTAATTCCATTCATTGATTCTTCGTATTATTTCCTGTGCTACTGGAGTTTAATCAGGGAGTCTTTGCATATTCCTGTAGCTTTAAGTATCTCTCTTGTGATATATTCCTGTAGTTTCAAAGTTTTGTCATTGATCCTTTGTAATTTGATTCGGTATAGGTTGAGAGTAGAAATCTAGTTTCAGTCTTCTGCAAGTGGATAACCAATATTTGCTAACATCATTTATTAAAGAGGCTCTCTTTTCTCCAGTATATGTTGGTGGCCTTTTTGTCAAATGTAAGACAGCAGTAGGTGCCTCAGGTTGTTTTTGCGCCTTCTGTCCTATTCTACTGATCTACGTATCTGCTTTGTGCCAGTGCTCTGTGACTTTTGTTAATACAGCTTTGTTGTATAACTACAAATCAGTATCGTGGTATCTCCTGTACCACTCTATACTCTCAGGATTGCTTTGGCTATTTCCAGGTCTTCTCTCATTCCGTATGAGTTTTAGGACTGTTTTTAGAGAACTGTGAAGAATATTACTGATACTCTAATAGGGATTACAATAAATCTATCAATCGCTTTTGGTGATATGACCATGTTAACAATATTAACTGCCGGTCCAAGAACAGGGGATGTCTTTCCATTTTCCTAATGTTCTCTTCAATTTCTTTCTTTAGAGTTGGTTAATTTTTCTTATAGGATCTTTCATTTTCTTGGTCACATTGGTTCCTCAGTATTTAATTTTTTAAAATTGTTGCGAATAGAACTGTTTTTCTAAATTTTTTTCACACTGAGTTCATTGTTACTCTATGAGAACACTATCGATATTTGTGTGTTGGTTTCGTGCTTTGCCACTTTGCTCAATTTGTTTATCAGATGTAGGTAGACTCTTGGAGATGGGGAAGGGAATCAAATCAGAGGCAGAAGAGAAGAAAGGGAGGAGAGGATTTAAATTTAACAAGATATGTTATAGCCACATACCAATTCCCCAAAATGAACACCACTATTCTGTATTACAAGCATGCACTAATAAAAAATCCACTTACTGATAAAGGAAAAAAAGAATCATTCTTGACTCTTTTTTCTATTATACCTAACACTAATAACAGAAACAACAATAATGTAGCAGTGATATTTATACATTGAAAAATGAAGATGGGGTTGAGAATTTTTAGCTCAGTGGGTAAAGGGCTTACCTAGCAAGCACAAGGCCCTGAGTTCAAACCCCGTTGCCCCCCACCCCCAAAAAAGAAGAAATTCTAAAAACACAACGAAAAAAAGTTTGGTATGTTATCTGCAAAGGAAACTATGAAAAGTCTCAAGGTGCTGGAGAGTTTTCCAGTTTTGTGTGCCCTCCTTTGTTTACATATAAATTGGCTTAATATATATTCAACTTAGGGAAATCAGCTTTTACTGTCTTATTAGCATATGAGGAGAAAAAATGTACAAAAGTAGACTCTCATATAGAATGTTGATAAAAATATCTCTGAATTTAACTTACAGTAAATTTCATTTCTAAAAACCTCACAGGCAACAAATTCATAGGCATTTGCAAGTAATTGGGGAACAGGGTAATAACTATCCAGAGCTTAACTAATAAATGCAGATGTGACAGAAGAATTAATGCTGACTGAAAAAACCTGATCACTGGTATGCATGACTGTAAACACTAGGCAATATGCTACTGAGTTCTGAACCTAATGTATCAGATACAAAGATATACACGTCTTCCAGCAAAGATAGGAAATAATTTGGAATGAATACTATCCCCTCTACTTTTTTGTGTTTTTTGTTAAATTTACTTTAATCAGTTTTTTTAAATTTTTAATTTTATGCCTATTCCCCAATGTCTCCACCACCCTGTGCTTAGAATGGTATAATGAGTTTGGGGGAAATTCTTGGTGAAACTTTTGGTGGAATATGTGTTCAGAAATCTGTTTACAGAATAATCTGATAAGGCCATGGGGCTTCTTGATGAAATACACTGGGAGAAAGAAAAATCCAACCTAAGCTTATCCTGGAAGATAACAGGAAACTCAGAAACACAAATGTCTTTCTGGCAAAAAATCTTTGTGCAAATAAGAACTGAATTCATATTTTATGTGAATCAGGAGAAGCATGGTAATGGTGGCAAACACCAAGGGTAAATCAAATATTTTTAAAAATTGTTCTAATGCTAAATACATATATATGTATATTACATATATCATACAATTATGTATATTATATATATGATATAGGTGAATTTTTTTTGTCATTATGGGGATTGAACCCTAGTGCCTTTATACTAAGCTACATTCTCAGCCCTTATATATATATATATTTTATATATATATATATTTTATATATATATTTAAATTTATATATTTATATATTTATATTTTATATATATATATATATATATATATATATATATATATATATATTTAAATTTTGACACAGATTCTCCCCAAGTCACTAAGTTGCCCAGGCTGAGCTCTAATTTGCAATTCTCCTGCCTCAGATTCCCAGAGTGCTGGGATTACAGGTGCACACACCATCACACCAGGCTGCATTTATTTAAATTAAAAGGGATGATATCTCGGAGGAGAACATGCTACTCTGTTAAAGAAATAATAAGGATGTTTAATATCTCTACTGATCATCTAAATGCAGTTTACCATTACATCTGGAACTAAAACATAGTATCTTTTTTCAGACGGTTGACCAGGATTCATTTCTGGTGGACTGGCCACTGTGAAGTTTCATGTTCTCATGTCCCAAGCCATAAGGTCTATATCAAGACTACCTTTCTTTTCTACTGTATCTTGACACTCTTCATTTTAGCAAAACAAGCCTTACTCTATTTTCAGGGCCACTGAAATCTACTTCTTACTAGACTTTCAGTAATAACAGTATCTGGGTATCATTTCCATCACACGGGAAAACCATACCAGATACTAGATAAAGACTGCCAGTAAAGATAAGGCCGCCTTGGAAGATTTCCTCGTGAAAGGAGAAAACTGGTCTCCAGCTTTGCACCAGACAAATCAGTGATGATCACAAGTGGAATTAGAGGGAATGTCACCTCTAGAATGCGAAAAGATATTTCATGGCAGTCAAAAACGTTGACTAGCTTCTGTATCATTACTAGGTAATTTTACATAAGCATTCATTTTTATGGTCCTCTGTTTTTGTCATCATTATAATAAAGATAACAATAGTGTCAAATCGCAACACTATTATCGTAAGTAAATTAGATAATTCATATAAAGGTTTAAACCCTGTGCCACAATAAATTCTACTTAATATTTTTTTTTGATCTATTGCTCATGCTAAACGATTCCAAGACTTTGTGACTTAGTGTAATAATTTATCACTTCTAAGAGTTCTGAGGAATCATTTTGCTAACCTGAGAGTGCTTATTTGGGGTCTCTCTTGAAAGTGCAGTTGAATGCCAGTTCGAGAAGGAACCACCAAAAGGCTTGCCTGACTTTTATATCCAAGAGGCTTTTTTCCTAGAAGGCTGGATTCCTTGTGGTGCAAATGAGTTCAGAGGTCAGCTCATGCTGTGAACCAGTGTCTGTACCCGGACTCTTAGTGTCTTGCACTTCTCAGTGCATGGCAGCCAAGTTCCAGCAAGGAACACCAGAAACGTGAACCAGACAGGAGGCACGCATTTTTTTAAAGGCTTGGCCACAAAGTCCCCAATACACAATGTGTGCTGCAATATTAGTATTCCCACCCTTAAAAACAATACCCAATACCCACAATTTAAAAAAAGAGGGACTGGAGATTTAGCTTAGTGGTAGAGTGCTTCCCTTGCAAGCACAAGGCCTTAAATTCAATCCCCAGCACCAAAAAAAAAAAAAAAAAAAAAGAAGGAGAAAGGTTTAATTTAGCTTATATGTCAGGAGATTGAGCACATGGTTGACAGGCAGAAACATCATGGTGGAAAGGCATGGCAGAGCAAAGTTTAGTTTGTGGTGCCTAAGCAGAACAGGGAATCACACCAGAGAGGACCAGGGACCATATATAATACCCAGGGCAACAACTCCATGACCCACTCAGCCATACCAGCGGCATGCTTTTAGTAGCTGTTAGGTATCTGTTAATCCAGGGAAGTTGACATAGCAGGATTAACAGTTACAACTGTAAGCAAGTTATTCAAGCCAACCCATATTCAAATGGGGTATAAGAAGATTCTAAACCTTGATAGGAGGAACAAATATAAATTGAGCAAATGAAGGCATTGATGCTTGCCATGTTTTGATCTGAAGGAACATTAAAAACAAAATTTGTGAGTTTAGTAAAAATGCTACAAATAGTTATTAACCTAAGAACCTCAGTTTTTTTATCATTAAAAAGAGTTTTTGAGATCCTATACATAAAATGCTTGACACTTGCTGAAATACACCAAGATGAAAATGCTCTATAAATGGTGTTGGTTGTTGTAAAGAAGATCCTTATTTGAATAAGTTTTTAGCTTTACTAGTAATCTCCAATCACATATACCTAAGACAGCATGATTTTATTCATAAATTTATTTACTTATTTGTTTGTTTGGTTTTGGTTTTTGGTTTTTGGTTTTTTGAGACAGGGTCTTTCAATGTAGTTTGGCCTCGCCTTGAACTCATTGTGTTGCCCAGGTTGCTCTTGAACTCGTGGCGTTTCTACTACCTCAGGCTCTGAAGTGCTGAGGCAGGAGATGTGCACCACCACATTCAGCTAATTTTTTCTTTTAATTGAGATTTTTATTTCTTTATTGCATATTTCTCACTGGACAAAACCTGGTATAATACATCCATCACAACTTGCTGAATGAGTTGAACCACTCTTTAGATATTGTAATAAGGTCACCTATATTTGTTCGTAACACACTTTCTAAGAAACTGAAAATAGTGTTTGATAAAATTGGAGGAAAAAAACTCCTCCTTTATATGTAGTGATATAGGATGTTCTAATAAGGAAAGTGAAATAATTCCAAAAGGAGGGCAACAGCATACCCACCCGTGAAATTTCACAATAATTTGAATTCTTTAAGAGGCATTTTTAAGAAACAAGATTTTTTTTATTCTTTAAATTGTAGAATGCTTTAAAAACAAGCTATGAATTACCACACCTGGCAGTTCTGAATTCCAAGGAACTGATAATTACTTTTGTTTCTCTTCCTCTAAGATTGCCTTTGGTTTGATCAAGAACTTGCCTTCAGCTGTCCTCTTAGGTTTTCACTGTACACTGCACTGTACAATGAGAAGTCCTGGAAAAACGCACTGCCTCTGCAAGAAGGGCAAGGGGAGGGTGCAGCTCTGCGGACATGCTCTCAGACACTCTCGGAGGAGCTGTGCAGGCGGCATCAATAAACAGAAGAGAGGGGCAGCCCTATTACTGCTAGCCATCCTGTGCAAAGACAACCTTTAACCAGCTAGCAAGCTCTGAGTTTGATTAATACTTTAATTTTTCAGCAAAGAAATCAGAAATTGAAAATATCTATTAGGTCATCTGGTTTGGCACTTCCGCATTATAACATATAGTTATTATGTGTGAGAGGAAAGGTAGAAAATTTGACCTCTGATATCCGCATGGCATGTCCCAATTTTCTTTGTTCGGTAAAGCCATTCCTAATGAGGTCTGTGTTAGGCCACTTACTCCTCTTCTCCCTGTACTCCATGCCAGTTCCTGGCTGACAAACTCCTCAGGGGGAGGAATGGGTCTCTAAGAGGAATCAACAAGAGTCTCCCTGGCACCTTCCTGTAACTCAAGGCCAGCCACCCAGTAACTGCTGCAATAATGATTCTTCTTGGAACCTGCATTTCTTCGTGTTTAGTTCTCTCATTACGACGCTCACTTCTCTCAACCCAGACTTCTGCTCCCACCCCAGGTTTATACTTCACACCAGGACTATTGCAATAATGTCTAAAGATGCTTCCCTTTTTATTAACACTGAGGTAACATCTAAAAAATGTTTCTCTTTTTATTAACGCTGGTCTCACTGACTGTATCTTTTACAGACACCAGGGACAAGTACATAAAATAGAAACAATCTGAAATGTAATGAGGGTCATTTTTGACTCATCTTCATATCTTTTTGTGCACATAAAACTTCCAACAGTTGCTTTGTGGCAGATGATTGGCGTTCCCCTTCATAAATGACTTTGTCACCATTATGATGTCAACTGAAATGTTACTTCCTTAGAGCTCAGTCTGTCTCTACTAGTGTGCATTTTTATTACATCACTTTGACTTAGTCTCCACAGTGTCATGGTGTTGTTGAGTCATCATGTTCTTATACAGTATTGGGCATAATCTTGAGATGACTGACATGGGATTTATATGACAGAATGTACATAGTTTATATGAAAAAGTTACGTCATTTTATGTAAGAGACACAAGCATCTGTGAATTTTGATATCTGCATGGCTGTGGAACCAATTCCCTAGGAATACTAGGCCGTTACCTCACAAACTGGGTGGTTTGGATAACATAAATTTATGGTCTCCCAATGCTATGTCACTTAGGGAATGGCAGGAAAGTGTATTTGTATGTGTCCAGGATAGATACAAATTTTCCAAATATGTTTGATCTCCAGTTAGTTGACAGATGTAGAGGGCTGGGACTACTTTATTACAGCAACCCTGGGAGACAGCAGAGAGCTTGTGGGATACATTCCCAGGCAAAAGTATCACTTCACCCTCAATTTCATCCCATTAAGCTTCATCACACCTCTTTTATCATTTCAAAAATCTCTGTGTCTTAGTATCTGTAACCTTCACATATAGACAGTTATACATCAGAGGTTTTTTTTTCCCCTAGCACTTATCTAATTGCTGTTATATCTCACCATAGATCAGTCTCCCAAGTCTTTAAAACATTTCTAATGCCACTTGTGCAGTGCTTTTGTATTGCAGGAAGCAGTAATTAATTGCTTCCAACAGAAAAATGTCACCAAGTCCCATTCTCTGATATATTTAGACAGATATGACAGTCTCTGCCTATATAAGACAAACCTGAAAAGACACACATAACATTTCTTTTTCTTTCACGTTTTAAAAATCTCACAAGTCTGAAGTGTGCTAGCCATAGACCTTATAGCCTAGAATCCTGTTTATAGACAATGTGATTTGCAATACATTTATCTTTATGGAGACACAAGATTTTGCACCAAAAGTATTACAAGTTGATTTGTTATTTTTAATTCTCTGAGCCTATATGAGAAGGTAGTTGAGGATCTTTTTTTATATTCCCTGCATAATCCTTCACTTGACTTTACTGTGCAACCATGTGGTGTCACTTAGAAGTTTCCATAAGATGATGCTTTATTGATCTTTCACTGCAAAAGTCAGGTAGATTCATATTTTAAACTGATTTGTCTTGGATGTTAGGCCAGCACTTTCTGAAAGAGAGTTATGTTCCCATTCTGAAACGTGGCATCCCTGCCAATCAACTCTCAGAGCAGCAACAAGTGAGTCAATACACAGGCTCTGTGCTAGGTCAAGCACCCTTTATGAATACAGCCATGCACTGTCACTGAGAAGACGTCACTGTTTAATCAGGAACGGAAATAACAAATATGTCATTGCCACTATAGGATATTTCACAGCCAAAACATTTGTAAAGAATGCAAAACAGAATACCCTGCCCAAGCCTTGCTTGATCAAACAAGATTTATTAGAGTGGTGCTTAAACTAAATGCCTGTGGTAAGTAAAGGTTAATCAGCTAACAGAGTTCTCATAACTTGTGCACTAGTTTATTTATTCTTTATTCTTACAGAGGAGAAAAATTCTGAGATAACGACAGAACCAGGAGTCACGGAAGACCTGTGACTGGCGAATTTAACCAGGGTGCTTCACCCCGATGCGCCCCGCTACCTGGAGTGCTTTGTCTTCGTGTGTACTGCAAGCTCATCTCTAGCACCATAATTAGCAAAACTATCCTTCAAATCAGATAGCCTGGCCCCTCCCTTCAGCAAAGTGCATAGCTCTTTTTAGTAATATTAAACTAACAGATCATAATTGTATACATTTGAAATACAGTGTGGCATTATACATTTGTGGTATATAATGTGGTATGAATCAAGCTAATTAACATGAGCCCACCTCATTTACCTATCATGATGAGACATTTGAAATTTATTGTTATTTTGAAATATTGAAATATATAATACAGTATTGACCATAATCATCCTTCTCTACTATAAATTACTGCAAAACTTATTTATCAAAACTGACTTCTTCAAACACTTTGTACCTATTGATAGATAACTCCCTATTCTCTCCTTTGCCACTCCTAAATTCTGTTAACTATCATTCTACTCTTTACCTCTATGAGTTCAATCTTTTTAAATCCCACATTTAGTGTGGTACTAGTTTTTCTGTGTATGGCTTATGTCACTCAGTCTATATTCTCCAAGTTCATCGATCCCGTGTGTATGCGCACATATCACGTACATGTACATAACTCTACATGTACATATACATGCAAGATAGCAGATTTACTCCACAAGGACTGGATGATAGCTTACCCTTGCACCATAATATAGAAGATTCCTAAAAATATTCTAAACCTTCAATAACTATGAGTTGGGTAAATGTTCATTAATTCAATTATTGTTGAATCCTCAAACCATATAGCCCTTTTATGATTTCAGCAATGTCTATTTCTCTCTAGGGTCATTCTCCTACCTAATCTACTCCACATATTTCTTCTATCATGAGAGAAAAAGAGAGAGAGAGACAGAGAAAGGAAGGAATGGAGGGAGAGGGAGGGAAGAAAGAGGACTCAATTTCAAAAAAAAGATAAAAATCAACTCACATTTGTGTCACCCAAAGTGCTTAATGCAGAACGTAAAAGTAGGCTCTTTTTTGTACTAAAATCTAACTTGACAGTCACCAAGTGGGGAGTACCTGAACTCAAACTTTTTGTATGAATTTCTGCCAGAATTTATTTTCAAAACATCATCAATGAGCTAGTACTAAAAAAAAAAAAAATTGTTGACTTGTATTTTGTGTCTGGAAGGTACTTATTACTGAGAACAAAACAAAACAGAAATTTTCTCTTTAGACTTTCGTAGGGGTTTTTCCTTGACATCTCATCTAAAACTCAAGTTAAAACTACTCTCAATATTATTAATTTGAATTACAAAGATCTCACCTCAAGATGCTTTCAAGTAAAATACAGAAAGAAAGGAGCTTGCTCAAAAAAAAAAAAATAATGCACACAAGGTATAAGAGAAAAAAGCAGAAGCCTCAAGAAAACAGTAAGTGACTCTGTAAGGACCGAGTTAAAAATGAAAAAGAGCAAATAACAGTCCCCCACCCTGATCACATAAAATGTACTGATGCTAGAAGTATCAGTTTATTCTTGCATTCAATGAGAAATGTGTATTTACCATAGCAATCCCTGTAAGACAATATTTTCTATTGCCCTTTAGAGATCTGAAGAGAAAAATGAGAATGAAGTCTCTTAAAGAGCAATTTGTTTTTATGAAGCTTTATTCCCATATGAAAGACTGTGATTTGACATCTCTCAGGAGTATCTCCCCCAACAACCCTGACATGATGTTGAAAGGGAAAAAATGATTCCCTCATGTGCCTTTGCAAAGGCAAATGTTTTTCTGATTTCATGAGGTGCTTTAATTCTAGTTCATTCTCCATGTGTTACATGAAAAGACACAGCCAAAATATATCTTGGAACTAGAACCTCTGTGGTCTATTTTCTTCCATCTCTTACATGTTGGTGCATGCCTTTACTTCTCTTTCTTAGTTTCACCATGCTTGGTGTCCCCCATCCTAAGTCTGGAATATACTAAATCATTTTCCTTAAGCCTAGATCATTGGGCCAGGCTTACTCTTGGTCTGTATGTGACTGTTCATATTTTCTATCACTAACATTGGTTCGTTCATAGCATTATAGCTATTGGTCTCTTATGTGTTTTGTTTCCTTTGACAGCAGTGTCTTTCCATCAGAAGATGGGTCATATCTTGCCCTTATGTCATGAGCTAGAACACTACTGAATCCACTCTAAGAACTTAACATCTATGAGTAGATAAAAGAAAGACAAGTTCTTAATTCATTTTTGGTTGAGTCCTCAAGCCTATAGCACCATTTATAATATAATCACTATCTCAGTCCCACAGCGCCATTTATAATATAATCTCAATCTGTCTTTCTCTTTAAACTCATCTTTCAAGAGTCTTCAAGTCCCACTCCATGCTCTAACTGCTCAATAATTTGCTGCCATCAACACAACAAACTCCCTCATTTTGTACAGTTCAACAAAAAATATTCTATATCATTGGAGGTCTCTTGGTATTTCTAAATCAATCTATTATTCATCCATCAAGAGTTGACTGAAACACGGAGTCAGTTTCAGGGAAGATGGCAAAGCGGTGAATGGCAGAGAAACAACCTCTTTGAGATTTGCTGTCCAGATGTTGGAATATAGCAACGTGAGGGAGGGAAGAAGGTGGGAAGGGGGTTCCCAGGACCCAACAAGGATCTGAAGTGAGAAGTGAAGCCTACAGGGAGAGTCAAAAGAGAGACCTCAGCCCAGAAGGAGGTGGCAGACAGCACTTTCTCCCAGAGCCCCAGTGCATGGCGTGGAAGAACCGGCTCAAGCCTGCAGACCCACAGTGACTAATGGCAACCCCAGGGGTCTCCACAGAAAGACACACCAGTGAAACGAAGCAGTGAACACAGTGGACTGCAATGGCTGGTGAGTAATTTGGGTACAGACTTCCCCCAGGAGAGGGCGATCAGCCGGCCACCATCTTGGAAAGGGCCCCACTGAGCTCAGATCTCATAGAAGTTGTCAGTGGCTCTCTGGCAGGGGCAAGGCAGAGCTGAGTTCAAATCGGCAGGAGGTCCAGGAGCCAGATCCAGGCTGGAGGTAGACACACAGTGTGTCTCTAGCTGAACAAATCACATTCCATCCTCACAGCCAAAGACCAGGCTGAAATTTAGTGGAATTGGTGTTGAAGCCTGGCTATTGAATCCAACTGGGATTACCCAGTACCTCACCATAAATCTACTGCTGAGATTAATAAATACAGACCTCGGCCTGCCAGTCTGTCTACCAGTGACATCAGAGACATCCCCAGAAGCAGACTTTTTTTTTTCCTGTTGTTGATAGTTTTTTTCTCTTGTTTTTTTTTCTTATTTTTATATGAATGTGAAATTTGTTCCTTGTTTTTTTGTTATTGTTTTGTTCTGTCCTTGTTTTTATTTCTTCTCTCTTTCACTCCTTTCTTCTTTACTAGTTTCACAGTTTGTGTAATCTTCCCCTGTCCTCCAATCTTGCTTCTCATCTCTTCCTCTTCTTCTATTTCTCTGTTTTTTCCTCCTAATCTCTTTTGAATTTTCTCCTCTGAGGGTAAAATCACCATATTGAGGGCATGCTTATTGTGTATAAATTTTTGGTTTATTTTAGATACTGTTATATAACCACAAATCTAGTTTATATGGTGAAAAGTGGCAAAATAATAGTTACTACAGTTTGTCAATTTTCTAGACTGTGTTTGATGCTATTGTTATTACTGACTGTACCACTTTAGCCAAGGTGACAGAATTGTTCTAATCAATTGCTCTTCCATATATACTAAGACTCAGATTGCCTGAAGGTCATAAACAACACTATAGGCTAGGGCCAAAGAACCGGGGGCTGACCAAATAGTGACTTCTCAGCCCCAATAAATTCAAGAAGGAGGATCTTGCAACAGACTCAAAACCCCAAAACCAGCTACACCTGGAAGACATCTCTGAGAGAGGAGTCATATACAAAGGGTTCTCAATACTAGCAATAAAGCTACCTACCATAAGCAACTCACAAGCATCAACCCAGGAATTAAACTAAAAAAAAAAAAAAAAAGAAAGAAAGAAAATGAGAGTACACATAAGCAAGATGCAACTCCAGGCTTCCAGCTCACCAAAGACAAACCCAGGGGGCAACGAAGTGGAACAATCTGAAAGTCACCTACTCAGACTCTTGAAAGTGGTAACAGGAGAAGTAACAAAGCAGATGAATGAGGCTCTAGAAAAAAATCAAAACAGAAATAATTTCTCACATAACTATAGAGATGGTGATGAAAATAATTATTAGTAACTATAAAGCAGATACAGATTAAAAAAAAAAGGAGCTTAGGAAAATGATGGAAAACATGAAAACTCAATTTAGGAAAGAAACGGAAACTATGAACACCCAACATAGCATCTATTAAGAGTTGACTCTAGCATGACCTTCTCTTTCTTCTTACTCTTCTTTTGCTTCCCTAACTTACAGACTCTAGAGTCATATTTTCTAGATAAATCAGGACAATTCTGATCATACCGCTATCACAATGCTTCTTTCAATACATGCTGAAAGTTGTCATGTCACAATTCTAATATTAAAATAATGTTATAATATGAATTAATTTTTCTGCATCTGTCTCCATATTTTGCATGGTTTTAAAACAGTGCCTTAGAAACAACTAGAAGACCTTTTAAATTTATTTAGTTGGTAATTCTGACTCAGTAGAATATAGACTGTACCACAAATCTTGAGAAAATACAGCCTCAAAATTGGTTCTATAAGTGCAAGATATTGGAAAGGTTCTCTGTGTATTACTGTATTTTTTTCCCTTAATAGCCAGAGGGCCATGTCCAGCCTGCTGTAGCTACATAAGACCATTTAAGCTGGATAGCCTTGCATCCTACAAGCACACACTTACTGCTACACAAACGTACTGCCTATTTTTTATGCACCTACAACACACACAAAAAAAATATTTAATCCAGTCATTTTCTCAACTACTGAACTAGAATCTCTAATAAGCTATTCTTTTACCAGGTAATGAATGAATCACTCTGCTCCCCCTTTCTCTTTTCAAAATAACCATTTTCAGCTTATCTTCCTTCTCTCTGTTTCCCTTATATGCTAATGACAGGTACAGTACCACCACTACTACTACTACCTATAATCATTACTACCTGTTTATTCATCATCAGAGGCAAGATATATCAATTAAATCTAAATCTTCACTTCTGATATATTATCTCTTCTAGTTCCCAAAGGGAAATTACTATGTCATTAGGAGATGAAATTAAGGTTTTGTAGGAAAATACAGTCAATTCATGCTATCTGCAGAAGTTATGTTCAGTAAAGTTTCCAAAATAACTAATGTCATGAATACTAAATCATTATTCCTAAATTGCAAGATTAGGTTCCTGCAAGCCTTTGGTAACAGAAATTTAATCAATAATCAATGCATAATCTTACTTTATAGCTCATCTATTTAAAGACACCTTATTTTATATAGAATTTTGATTTGTTAACACTGACCTCAGGGCCAACAACTCTTTACCTCACGAACATAATTTAGACATTACTTTGTTTCTAAAAGGTTGTCTTGCAATATGTTCTGAAGAATCTTTCTAAATCAATAAGGAGAGGGCACCCACCCTCACACTTTGATATTCATATTTTATTCTACTTAATGAATGCATTAGATTAATTTTGCACAATTTGTATTTTTGGGTTTCCAATGTGTATTTTATGTTTTCTTACTGAATTACTATCTTTATTAATGTACTTTTTGAAAATTTAATGCTGTTCCCCCACAGCAGTATGCTAGGTCCAAACACATATATAATTTAGATTTATGTTGCATATTGCTGCATTGTTCCATTTAAATATTTTAACAAATTTAAATGCTAATTATAAATACATGCGAAAATATCTTTTCTTGTATATGAACCAGACATTATGGCAAAATGAATCAGGTTATCATTTTAAATTTTGAGTTTATTCAGTTATCAATGAAGCTGAACAATTTCCATTTACTCTTATTTTTGTTTGTGAAATATCTGTTTCTGTCCTTTGGCATGTGGAGTTCTCATTTTTTATTTTCCAGTATATCTGTCATTCTTTAATTGTTGTAAATTAGGTTTTTTGAGGTATAATTACACACAAAAAATTCATTCTACTTAATCGCATGTGAATTTTGACCAATTCACATAGCTTTTAAACCCTTCTGCAATCAAGACATAGAACAGTATCATGGTTTCAAAAATTCCCAAATGACCCTTTGTAACTGTGTTGATGTTGTACTTTTGTTCTCATAACAAGTATCTGAGATAATCAGAATATAAAGAGCAGTGTGGTCATTATTTTGGCTCATTGTCTTGGAGATTTCAATGCAGTATTGATTGACCTCTTTGCTTTGGGCCTGTGATGAGTCTGTACATCATGGTGGGCGGCTGTGACACTTCCCAACTGCTCACTGTGTGAACCACCAGCAAAGAGAAAGAGGAAGAAACCAAATTGCTGATATGAGATGGTATCTCTAGTTCCACTGAGAAGAAGCGTAAGGCAAAAAAGAGGAAGAAGGCACTTCATAAAAACTGGCAAGGCAAGTCTGGGACCCTGAAAACAAATGCCCTTTGATGGCACTCATTATTTACTATATGTTGAAAATGGACAATAACATAAAATTGCTCTGTCTTTGGGAGGTGGGGGCTCTTACAGTCTATTTTTGTGGGATGAACATCTTAATTTTAACATGCAAATTCTATGTGTGTCCTTTCTAAGTAGCTTTGAGTTGAACTCTCTCAGAAACTATTCCTTCTCCACCAAATTGGAAAACTTTCAAAGACAGTAAACAGTCTTTGGTGAGTGTGTGTGTGTATGTATGTGTGTGTGTGTGTGTGTGTGTGTGCAGATACATATATATGTACATATAGATACATATGAGATATATATATATATATATATATATATGTGCATTGGAATGAAGAGGATTTGGAACAAATGAAGACATGATATGGAGATCTCTTTATTCAACAAAATTTTTATTGAATGCTAACTGTATGTCAGGAACTATTTTCATACTAGATTGTTGAAATAAGAGATTCCACTAGATCAGTATGTTCCATACTTTGGATACTTCTATTCTACTAAATTTCTACTGTGATATTTGAAATATAAGAAAGTAGAGCTAATCCTTATTTAGTGCTTTCTTACAGACAAGAACAAAAGTGCTTTACATGTACTTAATCCTCAATTAGTTTAATAATGTATTTAAATGTAATTTAAATGAACACTTATACAGTATTACTACTTGTCATTGGATTGTATCTCCCTTTCCAAATTGATATGATGAAATTCTAATTCCAACATCTCAGAATATGACCATATTTGGAGACAAAGCATTACAATATTATAGAGATAATTAAGATAACATAAGAACACAATCATGGCCATTAAACCCATGAGAACTTCTACATCCAAGTCTTATGAGGCAGTGTTTGGATGCCACACCTAAGGGTGATGTCATACCTAGGCCACTCTACTGAAAACCTGCCCGAATTATTGCAAAAAGTCCGCATGCAGAACTCTGGTAAAATGTCTTGCACATGTGTCCAGGATCTTGTAGTTTACAGGTCATGCCGACTTCCCTAAACTAGCTATTGCTACACTCCAGTCTCCTACCTCACAGCCACATTCTGATGTCTTTCTTTTCTGCTGATTTCCTTGAGTGCCCAGTCCTCTCTGACTGTATCTTACTTCCTATCTAACTTAGCTGCATATAATATTAACCTCACAGGGAAACAACACTGTTAACACCTTGATTACATACTTTTAGTCTATAAATTTATTTACAGAAAATAAATTTCTGTTACATAAACCACCTAATCTGCATTACTTTGTCAAAACAGTTCTAGCAAATGAATATACTATTATAACTGCAAAATCATTTTGTGTTACAAAATCAAAAATAATTATAAAAATAATTATTAAAATTAATATGAACCTCCTAAGTATCTTGAAGGACTTTAAAAAAATATTCTCCCATCTCAGACATTTTTATAATATACAACAGGGTTTGGAACATCATCTAAGAAAGTGTTTATGTACAGTTGCAGACATGCATCAAGGCCACAGTGCCTTTTCCCAAGCAGCTGCTTTTTCCTTTGACATTGCATCTATTCAACTCAGTATATTTGGAAGTGTGTCAGGGTCTGCAGTCATTGTATGAGGGACTAAAACACTAGCCTATGCAGCAATTACAACTGTTACCGTGAAATTCTCTCCAAGGACCCTTTCTACAGCCCTTAGGGTTGCCTGCATCCAAGAACCATTGAGCTGAAGCAGGTATGGAGTTCCTGTCTGTGCCCCTCAGTGCTGGCTACTGCCAGCTTGGGCCCCTGCCTGGATACTCCCAAGTGAGATGTTGAGAAACTGAGTCCCTGTATCCAATTTGGAAAATTGGCTTGAGGCAGTCACGATAGGATAGAAAGAAGAGGCTGGATGGTGAAAAATGATACATAGGAAAATAAGGAAAGCAGCTGGCCGCACAGGAGGCACTGGAGGAGAAAATACTCAATAGGTAAAGGACAGAAGATGAATAGAAAGAGGAACCTTGAAAAAAACAGGATTTAAATAAGAATAACCAGGGGAAAACAGAAAGATATTCTCTGCTTTTTAAAATTATGTTTCCACAGCCTCTTCTTCACATGTTGACGTCCTGGCCTCTGCACCCTTTAAAGTCCATTGATGTCCTTCCCTTGTCCTACCCTTCATTAACTAGATGTGCTTGTTCTTAGTTCTCTGGCACCATTGCCACAGAAATTGCTTTTCTTTCTAGCATTCTTGACTAAGAGTACAACTCTGATAGCTCCTTTCTAAATGCCACGAAGAATAACTACCATCTCTAATATGCTCAAATAACACCTAACCATTTTTAAAGTACTGATTAACTAAAGCCCATTTAGGATTTCCACAACCATGCAGAAACATGTTTCCTTTAGAATGAAGGCATGTGATGCTGGCTTAACTTCAAATATGAAATTGTCTGTAGTGTCAGCACCTCCATGTCTTCAAGGGCCAGTTATTAAATGGCCTACCACCTAATACTATTTGCTGTGTTTCCATCCAGTCTTATTTAACCTTCATGAAATATATCCCATCAGCATAGATAAAGTAGTCTTATTCATGAAAGAATCCCATTGTTTTAGGAAAATGAAAACTGTATAAAGCAAGATTGTCTGATCTTGCCACCTGACTTACACAATGATATACCTTTTATTAGACAGAACATGTCCCACAGCCACAGAAGCTACAAGAAATGGATTCTCGGTACTACTTAATTATCCAATATCTTCCCACTAAAGTACATGAGAAGTTATTTACATGTAAATTCTGTTGACAGTTTATTTTTCTTACTATAGAATTGTGAATGAGAAAGGATGCATTGTGGAAACATGAATAAAAATATTTTAATGTATTTATTTAACTGCCAGTAAGGGAAGTATTTATACAATACTATATAATAGTAGACTCATGGTAACATGGGATTGTATTTGCAAGCACGTAGTGTGGCATGTTGTTGAGATACAGTTTTTTCTTTTGTATTTCTTTTCATTAATATATTCCTTTTGAGAAAAAAAAAAGTTACCTTTCTCATGTCTATTGTTACCAGTTAATGAACATCCACTATGAGTCCACCACTAAGGATTGTCATGTTTCCTTTAATCTATACAATGGGCCTGTGAGTGGGTATTACGCTTACTACTTGGGAATAGTTCCTCATACAGATGAAATAAGTTAGATCTTGTACCTGCCCGGAAATAAAGCCCTTCAGTAACAAAGTTCTACTTTCTGGAGGAAAACCTCCAGAATCCACTGAAGGACAGACTGAAACTGGCTTTGGAAGAATGCACATGTGCAGAAGAAGCCAGCTCTTCTAGTCAATGACTCTTTCTCATCACATCGAAAAATCCCCAGTGCAGAACACAGTAACTCCCCTGAAAAGAGACATGGGACTTAGACAAGGCATAATGTCCATCTATGTCTGTGCAAAAGAACCCTAACACCTCCCCTGTCATTTAATCAGCAAACAACTTCTTTCTTCTCCTTTTCTATAAATTCCTCTCTAGAAATTCATACAGGAGGCAGATCTGAGTTTATAGCTCCTGGTTTCCTTGTCAATTGTTACAATAAAGCCTCTCCTTTCTCTAAAACTCAGTACCACATTGTTAGTGACTTATACACCCATCAGGCAGCAAACACTTGCTCATATCAGAGGGGTGAGGTAGTTGGGGGTAAACAATAAAAGACAGAACTGAGGTTCAAATCCCTATCTGCTGGCCCCAAATCAATGATTTTCAGCAACCTGCCCATCCACTTCCTGCATGTAACTGAGACGTAATTTACATTACAAAAAATCCACCATTTTAAAGTGCACAATTCAATGAGGTTTCTTGTATATTCATTGTGTATAACAAATGTCACCTGTCTTATTCCATGACATTTCCACCAGACAAGAAAGACATCCAGTAACCTATTGGCAATCAGACCAATTATCCCCCTCCCTACATCCCAACAACCACTAATCTACTTTCAGTCTCAATGGATTTGCATATTCACAACATTTCATACAAATGGAATCATACAGTATGTTTCTTCTGATTCATTTCACTTAGCATAAGGTTTCCAAGGGTCACCTATATTGTAGCATAGAACAGTATTTCATTTCTTTTCATTTCTGAAAGCATTAATTGTACGGATATACACTGTCTGTATTCCAATATATAGACACTTAGATTGTTTTCTCTAACTCCTTTTTAATAAAATAATTAGCTAAGAATTGTTTTAAGAATGTTTAAGATTTGATCTTTTTTACCCTCCAACAAGAGAGCCTTCCATAAGAACACATGATACTCATGGATCAGAGACACAGGAACTTATCACATAGCACAGTAGTCAGCATGGGTCTCCTGTTTGCATCAGTTCTCTCCATGCTGCAGATCCCACAGAGCTCCTGAGCGAGGCCCAGGTATAGCTGTGCAAGGAAGTATTTCATTGCTGCTGAGAAGCCTAAACTTAGTAAATTAAAATCTTTTACAATGAGCAGCAACAGAGAAGACTTCCCAAACATTTCTCCAGAAGCAGACATCACCTTTGTTATAAGAGATAGTAAAAAAAAAAATACGCACTTCGCTCTGGAGACACCATCTGTATCTTTAGTATGCAAAATTTTTTAAAAATATTTTTTGAAAGAATAATTTTGTATAAATTCTATAGCAATGTATGCAATAATTTGTAGTATTTTCATCTTACAAATGTGGAAACTGAAGCTCTGTGTCCTTCGATAATTAACTGAGGTACAGGTAATAGAAGGGAGTCACGATTCAGTGCTAGGTCTAAGATAATACCAAAGAAGTTCCTTCCTACTAGTGTTCTATAATCCAAGGCACATTACAGCTAAACTAACACAGATACATGAAAGATAATGTTGTCCTAACAATGGAAGCACTTCCTATGGTAAATTTTACAAATTGTGTATCTGTAAGAGTGTAAGTACTACTTAAAGAAGAGCATCATCTCTTGTTCAAAAGACTATTAAGTATTCAGTATGGCAGATACAAGGCATGACTTGAAACACACAGGAAAGTTGCATCAGACCTAAATGGTGAAGAATGAGTAAAATGAAGAATGAATAACATGAACATGTGTGTAATTATAAATATTTTGAGGAAGTGGTCATGTTCCAAAGAAATTGAAGATCCTCACTATTCCTTTGGAAAACAATACCAGCAACCAGTCTTGACACGGTGACTCTTTCTCCCCCTCAAACATAGGAAAACAGATATGAAGTGTATCCAGGAAAAAGAAAATACAGTTCAGGTGTATTTATGCCATGGGAAATATAGTTTCCAGTTTTATTTCATTTATTTTAAGATTGATTTTATTAGTAAAAGCTTGCAGCACATAATGTTTACATTCCTTGCGGGGAATTGGTACATGTTCATAATATATGTTAATGCCTTTTTTTAAATCCTCTTTCTCTTCCCTCCCTCCCCCCTTAGCATCTCTTGATTCCTTTCTCTTTTTTTTGTACATGTTTGGTGTATGTAATGTTTACATTCCTCGCGTGGAATTGGTACATGCATATAATGCACCTTAATTCCTTTTTTCATCTGCTTTCCTTCACCTTCCTTCTCCTCTCTCCATTTTTTGTTTGTTTTTGGAGCTGGGGATAGATCTCAGGGCCTTGTGCTTTCCAGACAAGCACTCTAACCACTGAGCAAGATCCCCAGCCCTGAGCTAACACCCCAGTCCCTTCCTCCCTTTTTTGATCCCTTTCCCTTTTTAAAACATCTCCCTACTTCCTATCATCTATCTTTAATTTGCTCTTTATTTATACTCTGGGTTTCTCATATAAGAGGAACTATGTGATATTCAAGCTTGTATGTCTGATTTATTTCACTTAACGTTATGGTCTCAGAGTGCATTCTCTTTCCTACAAATGATTCAAGTTTATCTTACTTTGCGGCACAGTACTAATCCACTGCGTGTAAAAACCACATTTTCTTTATTATCTGTTAATGAACATATAGGCTGCTTCCAAGATTATCTATTATGAATTGTGCTGTTATAAACATGGGTATCCATGTTTCACTGTAGTATGATGTCTTTAAAGTTTTCAGAAAGATACCTAGAAGTGGAATAGAAGAGTCAAACGGAATTTCTAGTTTCAGTTTTTTGAGAAATCATATTGATTACCAAAGTGGTTGTACCAATTTACATTCCCACCAACAGTGTAGAAGGATTCCTTTTTCCAGGACTTGTTGTTATTTGATTTCTTGATGATGGCCATTCTTTCTTGCATAAGGCTGAATCTCAAGGTTTTTTAATTTGCATCTCTCTAATGGCCAGCAATGTTGAGTATTTCCACATACTATTATTTATTGGCCTTTTGTACTTCTTCTTCTGTGAAATATCTATTCATTTCAGTTGTCCAATTTTAATTAAATCTCTTATCTGAGGTAGTCTAATATTTTGATTTCTTTATATATTCTAGATATGAGTCCTCTGTCTGAGGAATCACTGGAAAAAAATTTTCCATACTATTGGTTGCCTTTTCACTCTGTTGATTGTTTGCTGTATTAGTTTCACTGTTGGCTCTTTTGCTGTGTAGAAGCTTTTTAATTTGATATGACTACATCTGTTGATTCTCAGTACTATTTCTTGTGCAATCACGGTTCTGTTTCGAAAATCCTTGCCAATGCCTTTGATTTCAAGAGTTTTACCTATTTTGTCTTCCAGCTGGTTAAGTACTGTTTTACCAATTAGTTCTTTGATCCATTTTATTTTCAGTTTATTACATAGTGAAACATATAGGTCTATATTCAATCTTTTGCATGTGGTTAGCCAGTTTTCCCAGCACCATTTATTAAAGAAATTTTCTTTACTCCAGTGTGTTTTTGGCACCTTTGTAGTAGATCAAATAGTGGAATGTGCTTGGGGTTGTTTTCCTATATCCTTTATTCTTTTATACCGATTTTCGTGTCTGCTTTTGTGCCAATACCACGCTATTTTTGACACTGTAGTTTTGCAATATAACTCCAAGTTTGAGATTGTGATACTTCCCACTTTTCTCTTTTCACCCAAGATTGATTTTTCTATTCTTTGTCTCTTCTTGCTTCATAGGAGTTTTAGGATTGTTTTATCAAGGTCTATGAAGAATGCTGTTGGACTTTTGATTGGAAATGCATTAAATCTGTGTATCAATTTTGGAAGCATGGTCATTCTAACTATATTGGTTCTGCCTATCCAGAAACAGGAAATACATTTCCATTTTCTGATGTCTTCTTCAATTTCCATCTTCAGAGTGCTGCAGTTTTCATTGTAGAGATCTTTCAGTATCTAAATTAGGTTAATCCCTAAGTATTTAATATTTTGGTGCTATTGTGAATGGTATTTTTTCCGAATTTCTTTTTCAGTGGATTCATTATTAGTGTACAAGAATACTGTTGTTTTTTGTGTTAATTTTGTCTTGCTACATTACTCAATTATGTTATTAATTCTAAGAATCTTTTGGTGGATTTTTTGAGTCTTTTATATAGAAAATCGTGTCATCTGTAAATAATGATAATTTGACTTTCTCCTTTCGTATTTTTTTTCTTTTTCTTGCCTAACTGCTCTTGCAAATGTTTCAAGCACTATGCTGAACATAAGTGGGGATAGTGAACAGTGTAGTCTTGTTCCTGATTTTAGAGGGAAAACTTTCAGTCTTTTTCCCATTTAATATGTTATTACCAGTAGGTTTATCATACATACCTTTTATCAGATTGAGATAAGGTCCTTCTGTTCCTATTTTCTTCAGTGTTTTTATCATGAAAGGATGTTGGATTTTACCATAGGTTTTTTCCACATCTACTGAGACAGGGATATAATTTTCTTTCTTGCTTCCGTTTATGTGGTATATTACATTTATTGATTTCCATATGTTAAGCCATCCTTGTATCCTTGACCTGAAGCCTACTTGGTCATGATGAATAATCTTTTTCATGATTCACTGCATTCTGTTTGCCAGTGTCTTCTTGATGATTTTTGTATTTATATTCTTTCAAGAGTGTTATGGTTTGTGTCTAGATGTCGCCCCAAAGCCTCATGTGGTAAGAGGTAGCTGGATCTAGAGTGTGTGGTTACTAAATTAATCCATTGATCGGTTTGGCATGGTTCTGCTGGGATCAAAGATGTGAAACTAAGATTAAGGGTATTAGGATTAAGGGTGGGAGTGCTGCCTATCCTAAAGACAGGTAGCCTAGATAAAATGTAAAATACAGGAAGACGCTAATTAGCTGCTTGCTTGCATTGCTTGCTTGCATTCCTTGCCTACATTCCTTGCATTCCTCACTTTACTTTGCTGCTGGTCTGCCATGCCGCCCTGCCTCGGACCCAACTGACTGTGGATTGAAACCTCTACAAACTGTGAGCTAATAAACCTTTCTTCCCCTAACTTTGGGTGCCAGGTACTTCTGTCCCAGCAACGAGAGAAAAGTAACTAAAACAAAGAGATTTATTTTATAGTTTATAGTTCTCTTTTTTGGTTGGATCTTGTCTGATTTTGGAATCAGCTAATGGTAGCTTCCAGGAATGACTTTGGGAGTACTCCATCCCATTCAATTTCAATGAAATGCTTGAGGAGAGTATTATTAAAACTTCCTTAAAGTTTTTGTAGAATTCATAAGTGAACTCATCTGGACCTGGGCTTCACGAGGTAGGTTTTGTTTTGTTTCTTTTAATTACTGTTTCAATTTCATTGCCTGCCATTGGATTTTTCTTGGTTCAATTTTGACAATTCATATGTATCTAGGAATCTAAACACTTATTCTGAATTCTCCAATTTATTGGCATAGAGGTTTGCAAAATAGTTGTTAATATTTTCTATTGGCAGCATCCACTGTGATTTTACCTTTTTTATTTTCAATTGCACTGATTTGAGTTTTTCCTTTTTTTGGTTGGACTGGCTAAGAATTTATCTGTTTTCTTCATTATTCTGAAAAAATAGCTTTTAGATTCATCAACTGTTTGTCTTTGGTCACAATTTCATTGATTTCTGGTCTGAACTTTGTAATTTATTTCCTTATACTAGCTTTGGGTTTGGACTGTTCTTTTTCTAGAACCTTCAGGTGTATCATTAGGTTATTTATTTCGGCACACTCTGTTTTGTTTTGTTTTTTATATAGGCACTTACAGCTACAAATTTCCCTTTTAGGATTACTTTCTTTGTGTCACATAAGTTCTGGTTTGTTGTACTGGCACTATCATTTACTTTTGGAAACTTCCTCATTTCTTCTTTGATTTCCTCTATAACCCATTGTCTCATTAAGAGTGTATTGTTGAGTTTCTATGCATTTGCATAATTTCTGTGTTTTCTCTTTTCAGTGATTTCTAAATTCACTGCATTGTCTGATAATATCCTTGGTATAATTTCCATTCTTTTACATTTACTTAAGGTGGATTTATTGGCTACTATGTGGTCTATTTTGGAGAAGGTTCTATGTGCTGGTGAAATTAATATGTTATTTCCTTGTGGGGCAGAATGCTCAATAGATCTCTATTAAGTCCAAATGTTCTGAGGTTTTGTTCAACTCTGACATTTCTTTGATGATTTTTCTGTCTAGCTGACGTATTTGTTACAGTGGTGCATTGAGGTCCCTGACTATAATTGCGTTTATGTTTATTTGATCTTTTATGTCCAATAGTTCTTGTCGTATATAATTGGTGCACCACTATTCAGTGCATATATGTTAAAATTTATTACCTCTTACTGTTGGATTTGTTGCTTAACCAATATGTAGTGACCTTCTTTGACTCTTGATTGGTTTTAGCTTGAAGTCCACTTTGTCTAAATATAAGATCATTACACTTGCTTTTTTTCAGGTTCCTGTTGCATGGAATATTGCTTTCCATTCTTTGATTTTTTCGTCTGTGAGTTTCTCTTTAATTTAAATTTGTTTCTTGTATACAGCATAACAATGGATTTTGTTTCCTGATCCATCTTCCAGTCTGTGTCTATTGAGTGGGCAATAGAGACAATTCACATTGAGAATTATTACTGTTAAGTATTGTTTTGGGGTTTCTTTTTTTCCCTCCAATTGTCTTCTATTCCTGTTGCCAGTTTCCTATCTTTCCCTTCTACTTAACTGCTTCCCCTACCTGGTCTGTTCATTTTAGTAGACCAGTGATGGCAAACCTTTTAGAGAGGAGTGACCAAACTGTAACCCACAGTCCACTTCACAAAGTGCCAACACTGTAATTAAACTGAATACTATGGTTTTAGTTTAGGGAAATAAATACCTCATATATTAATATTTTTTGTCTTAAGAGAAAAACAAATAACATGCATGCACTAGCTTCACCACCACTGTATTAGAATTTTTGCCAAGGTTAGTTCTGCCTCTTTCTAGGGTATCTTTGAGAAATTTTTGGAGTTCTGGTTTGACAGTCTTTAATTTCTTTAGGTGCTTTTTATCAGAGAAGTATATTATTTTGCCATCAATTTTGAAAAATGGTTTTGTAAGATATGTCAGCCTGGGTTAGAACTTGTTTTCTTTTAGGGCTTAAAACACTTCACTCAAAGTTCTCCTGACCTTTAAGGTTGATATTGAGAAGTCTGCTGCAATTCTAATTGGTTTTCCTTCATAAGTAATCTGTTGCTTTTCTCTAAGCACTTTTAAGTGTTGTTCTTGTGTTGGACTTCCAGGATTTTCATTATGATGTGTTGTGCAGAAATACTTCTCTGATAGTGGCTATTTGGGGTTCTATATCACTCAGTTATCTGTATGTTAAGTTCTTTTACCTTATTTGTAATTTTTTTGGCTATTACTTCAATAAACAGGTTTTTTTATGCCATTTCTGCTTCCTTCTGATTTCTCACTAATTCAAATTAATCTTTTTTTTCAAATTAATCTTTGAGTAGTCTTCTATGCATCACCTAGAAGCTGTTGGATCCATTTCTTGTATTGTTTTAAGATGCAGTGATACCTCAGTTGTCCAATTTCAATGTGTTCCAAATTCGTGTTCAAACACCAACAAATTCAAGATCTGAACATATTTTCCCAGAAGAAATAATGGAAAACCAAATAATTAGCTGTGAGGCCCCGAAATTATACTTATAAATTCACTTTCCCAGGACTTTAACAAATGTCACAATGATTCTTTTTGTTGTGGTTCTCAGTTTTCCTCTTAGCTTTACTGCTGGCATCGCTTTCTTTGGAGCCATGGTTATGACAGTTTACACAAATAAAATCCAAAAAACAAGAAAGCATGATGATGAATGTTTTAGTCCACTAACACAAGCACTGTATGTTGTGCTTGTGGGCAAGAGTGGCACTGAGATTGAAGAATCAACCCTTTGTGTCCACGCTGAGACATAACATGTGAATCAGTCTCTATCGTACAGGTTTTTTCAAATAGGATTTTTGGTTGGATTATCAAGCAAAGTTACAAATACCAAGAAGATTTTTTTTGAACATTGCTGTTCAAGTAGTGGAAAATTCAGGTTGGAGCTGTCTGACAACCAAGGCATCCCTCATTAATTGATCACTGAAGACACCCTCGTCTTCCAGTTCTGACACTGCCTCCACACTGGTCATTCCCACTGCCCATACTTTCAACAGAAATTTTAATCTCTCGAATTTCTTTTTTGGAGCCTGTGTATCTCTAATGCTTTTCTATGCTGGTCATGCATCATTTCTCTAGCTCTTCTATCTTTCTATAGTGTCTTCTTTGATTCACTGGTGATTTTGTGTAAGTGGCCCAGTATCTGATTACATATGTCTTCTGCAAGCATCCAGTTGCCTGTTTTGTTATCTCCACTGCTACCATTTCAAGTAACTCAGGGGTGAGGCTTTTGGTTTCCTCCTCTTTATTACCCCATGGATCAGCTTGGGGGAGTCGGGAGTTTTGGGAAGCATTTTGTTGACTTATTTCTCATGTTTCTACTTATTGTTTGCTTATTTGTTTTTTTCAGTTGAGACTTGTGGTTTTCTTGTAGTAGTAAGTTTTGTTCCTAGTATGGGGACCTTTATAATGTCTATTTTTCAGTGGTGTCCGCTGGACAAGGCTAACAACTGGCCTTTGTCTCTGTCCCAGGATCCAACCACCTCTGTTTACCTGAGATGGGTGCCGCATATTTGGCCCAGTCTCCCAGAATGGTCTGCAGTATTGTTAATGACCCCAAGGCAATCCAGGTATTGGCGTGTCAAGAAAACCAATTAATAGCAACAGCTATGTCATCTTGACTATAGTAATAAAACCTGCATCAATTATACCACTAAATACAAACTGAATATTGACAAATCCTAAGGACCAATAAAGTACCACACTTATCCACAGAAAAGAGACCTAAAATTATATTATCAACACTAAGACAAACGAAATATTGACCTACTATTGACCTACAGTAAATATCTATTAAATGGAAGAACTTCACCTCTACTGACACTTAGCACAGTATTCAACAGCAATCAAATAATATCAACTATTTACCAAGAGATTCATAAAGCTTAATGGATATACTAGGAATGGTACAGAGGCTGAAGAATCATAGAATGAAAAAAAATTCCTCTGGAGCGGGTAAGCTCTCTCACACGGGTGTGGAGTGGCACACTTTTGGTGACGGGTGGATCTCTAAATGGGTGCAGGGTGCCACTCTTCCAATGCAAGTAGACACTCATGTGGGTGCAGGGTGCCGCTCCTCTGGCTCAGATGGGCTCTCCCATGTGGGTGGAGGATGATAGTGTTCCAGAGTGGGTGGGTGTAGGCGGACTCTCTCCAGTACTGGGACTCTCTGCTGTGCTCAGTCTACAGGTTTCTGAGGTGCCCTCCCCATACCAAAGGCACCTCTGTCCGTGCCCCCCAGATTGTTGTTACCATGCAGCCAAGGACAGTTCTTGCTCCTCTGCTGCTCCATGTTATGGGAACGCAAAGTGTGGAGAAGGCTTGGAGTGGGTAGGTGGCTGTTCCCTTGTTTCAGAGGGTGCTGGGCATAGTAAGGGTCTGCTTGCTTGTGCAGGGAGAAATGTTACTCCTCCTGCATAGGTCTCTTATTTCTGTGACTTTCTGAGATGAACAGTAGAAGACTTCAGAATGCTCAATTCTCCCCAAAGGCGCTGGCCTCATCCACAATCAGGCGAGTCAGCTGGGTGGCTCCTCTGAGGTCCTGTGCAATGCAGCAGCAGGGACACCAGACTCTCAACCGTTTTCCTGGATGGTGGGGCTGGCAGCTTGAGTATACACACCCTATTCAGGTTTTGGTTCTCAAGATATAAAATGGTTGGAATAGGCATCAAGCCAGAATATGGCTAGCTTCTTTTTTTTGTTCAACATGATTAAGATTCTAAATAAAATGTGCATATATCTAACACAACTGGAAAGAAACTATGTTCAAGCAAAATTTCCAGTAATAGCAACCGCTTGTAAATACCCAGTACATTGAACTTCACTATATTAAACAGGTAATGTACTCAACACTACAGAGGGGACCCAAGAACCCAAGTTCCTGGGCTGCTGCCTTCACTAACACTGACACAGAAAGCTAATAGCCAAACAGCCGAGCCTGTTTTACTGGTAGGAAACAGGCTTATGGAACTCAGCTTATTAGCATGTGAGGGACAGAACTGCTGAAATTTCTAGTTCGGTAGATTTAAATGTATGTCTATTTAAGAAATGAATTAGTCAAGAATGAAAATTTTTTAAAAGCGGTATATATGAGTGCCTATTTATATGTTTTCAAATTATATCCTCTTTGCATATTATTGGACGTCTTGAGAGAACCACTTTATTTTCATTCCTGAGTTTTCAGAGAATATATAAAACATCTGATAAATGAGTTTCTGGAATAAAAAAAAAAAAAAACGATTTCATACCCCTTCCTAATTGTTTGAGCATTTTGCTTAATCTTCTTGGGTCTTAGACGTCCATCCCTAAAACGGAAACAATAGTAACACTTGGCTACGTGAGTTACAGTAATATGCCATGTGAAGAGCCCCTGGTATACAGCCTAGAATATAGAATGTGTTCCAGAATCAAACGCTATTTTCATGAAGGCAACTTTTATTTTGCTCATTTTGCCAATCCACTGGACTCCGAGTTAAGAGAGATGGCTTGTATGCATGAATTTGTTCCTTACCAGGTAGGGAGAGGTCATTAACCCTCTCTGGTCCTAGTTTGTGTCCTCTTGGACACTATCAGCACGTGTAATTCTACGAAATTTGATGACTTCCTAACAGGTATGAAATAGCATCCTGCCCTTTACTATTTCATGGTGGTGTTCTTTGCTCAGATACTTCAATAGAAAGTCTTATTCGACTGTTATGAAAACTATTCACAACGTATTATAAATTCAAAAAAAGAAAAAACCATTACTAAAAAAATTTGAAAGATGTATGCTTTAAAATCATTGCTGTGTATTGTACAGCTACTAACTGCATTAGTATTTTCACTATGTAGCAATATACAAAAGTTTTAAGTCTATTCTTGAATTATAAAAAAAGCATGGAATGCAGAAAAAGACCTTTAATGACATTTTGTAGCCCCATTTCTTGATAGCAAGGATCAACAATTTAATGAAGTCTATTGGGGAAATCTGAAAAATACAAATCCTGTTGGACAGAACTCATTCAGAAGGTGGTAACAATTCCTTCTGCTGAGTCCAGAGAAGGGAGTGGAGAGAGAGAAAGAAGTGAAGATAGTCTAGTTAAGCTTTACAGCTGATCACACTTGATTTAGTGTCAGACTGTTCTTCACTTACAGCAGCAGCATTTGTGGAAGCATAATTGGCACTCTGCCAACATGTACAGCACAGCACTATAAACTGAAGCCAGGGTTTCTCGCCAGAAGCAAAAATCACAAAAAGATAATAGAAGTCACAGGGATTGAACAAAGGTCAATTTATCAGTTCTAATATTGTTACTTGCACTTTTCTCAGATCACATATTATTTCCCTCAGCTTATTTTTTTCTCTAACACTTTTTTTGCTACAAGATTTGCTTATATGCACAAGGCCTTACACATTCTTGAAGTGCAAGCATTACACACTGATTCTTATCTATCCCTGAAATCAAATCCAACTTTCGACTTATTGCTTCCTATCTTACATTTTGCCCATGAAATACTTTGTGCTAAAATAATTTTGGATTGAGAAAGGTGCAGAGACCTAGAATACTCCTTTGAATAAGCATCAGCAACACCCAGGCCTACGGTGGGCTCATGTGCTGTGAATGTCGTTACACATGGATCATTTTAAGTCGAGTCTTTGTAAAAAGGTGAAATAGTGCCAAAGACAATCCTTCAAAATGGCAGCAGTGTCACTCTGAATTTCTAGTGTACATCAGTACACGTCTTTAGTATGAGTCGCTTTTTTATCTATTGTTTGTATCTAAAATTTGTTCAATTTGCCTCAATATTTTGAAACTTTATAGTGAAAATAATAGACAAGAAAATACTGTAAAAGGGGCAACACGTGCATTTGGAAAATACTCCTATTCTGTTTTCAAATTTCCTATCATTGGCAGTCTCTGGAAAAAGGAAAAACCCAGAGATGAACCTTTGGGAGTGACCCTGAAATAAGCACCCTCGAAAGCCTACCACTGCACTGTTTCTGTCTGGAATTTCACTGTGAATTTTCTAGGAATAAAAATTTGTTTTTACTGTTTTTATTTGTTTTTACTGTTCTAGAAGCCAAAGACTTGGCTCTAGATTTGCGTTCTTCCCCAGATGCTGTTGAATTACAATGAGAAAGGTTTATTTTGGGTCTCCATTTCAGAATTTTCCGTCCACAATGGGTTGTTTTGGGTGTGTGGCAGCACATGGTACAGCAAAACTACTTACTTCATGGAAGGGGAGTAAAAGAAGAAGAGAAAGAAGTGGAGTTCCACAATCCCCTTCAAATGTATTTCCCTAATCACCTGAAGACCTCAATTACCTCCTACTTTGTAGCTTCCATCTGCTCCCAATAGCTACAACCTGGAGACTGAGCCTTTAAAATATGGGTCTTTACAGTTTGTAATAGCAAAAGCTTGGAAACAGCCCAAATGCCCATCAACCGAGGAATGGATAAAGAAAATGTGGGGTTTTTTTGTACAGTGGAGTACTACTCTGCCATAAAGAACGATAAGCTTGAGATATTTCGAGGTAAATGGATGTATCTTGAGACCACATGCTTAAGCAAAATAAATCAGACACACATGTTTAAATACTGCATTGTTTCTCTGGTGTGAGAAACTGAAAGTGTAAATAAAGACTAAAATGTATTATTTTGGCAGAGGGAAGAAAGTGTTCAAATGGGAAGGGGAACAAGGTGGGGGAGGGAACAGAGGGACAAGAGAAATAAGAAATAGAAGGAAAAAATGGAGACAAAGCTTTTGTAAATAAGGAAGGAGGAGGGGGTGAAGGGAGGGGAGGGGAATGGAAAAAAAAGAAGCAACAAGATATATCATGTACAGGTACAAATCCCCTACAATGAATGTTATCACTCTATACATCTAAAATATACCATTAAAAGAAGATTTAAAAAGAAAATAAAACATGGGCCTTTGGGGGGACATGGAAAATCCAAACTACAGAAAATATTATTATACTCTCAAATTCATGAAGAACTTCTTTCCTTTAAATTTCAAGCTTCTTGGTATCTCATCATATCTCTTAGTGTTCCACAGATTTTCTTTGATTTTAATACATTTAAAATGCACCCAAAAACACTGAGATGATTTGTAAAGGATGTTTAAAACTGGCCTGAACTAATTCACTTTCTGGGAATTCATTCATTTCCTAGTCTCTCTCTTTTTTTTTTTCCTAAAAATTCCTTCCCTCTGGTCTTCAGATACTTGTAGGTTCTACTTGGTTAAAGTTTCTGGCTTATTCAGGGCTATCTCATCAACCCTTCCCAGAATGAAGAGTTCCTGTAATTCTGAATAAAGAAAATGGGTAATGTAAATTATTTAATATGTGTAAATGACAAACATTGACCAACATTCAATAAATATTAGTTATCATTTGAAGAGCAACCTAAAAACAAAACAAAACAAAACAAAAAAAAACCCTTTTGTTCTTCATAAAAATAACTACCAGAACAGTCTTAGGGTCACTGTAGATACAACTGGAGCATCTAAATCTCCTTATTTTTGTTTTTATCTAAGTACATTGCCCATAGAAATTGATCCTTTAGGAGTTAAATGTGATCCAGCAGGCACATATTCCCTAATATCCTAGAAATAGGACATTTTATTACTTTTTTTTCCAAGAACATGTATTAGTACATTGTATACATAATGTTCACATTCATCGTGGTTATTTTGTACCTATACATGATGTATCTTGGTTTCCCTTTTCCCCACCCCTCCCTTCTGTTCCCCCTTCCCTATTTACAGCAGGTTTATTTACATTTTTCCATTTTTTCCCTTTCTCTCTTTCCTTTTTCCCTTCTTTCTTTTCCCCCCTCCCAAGGGTAAATAAGGTCAGAGTGGTGTAATCGATATTATATAAAATGAAGATAATATTGAAAAGAGAGAGAACTAGAAAGGGACATTTTATTACTTCTTAATGCTGTTTTTGAAAATGTTCTTGCCTCTACTACCTCTCTCAGCACTTCTGTCACTTTCATTCTTTAAATTGGAAGTCATTTCCAAAACAAATATATAAGCTATGAAAATGAAAACAAGTTTATTATCATCTTCACCATCATCATCCTTGTTTTCCCATGTTTTTCAAACCCAGATGTGTTACACAATTCAGGACCAATAATATAAAATTCCACTTGGCTGCAGAGTCAGCAAAGATGGTGAGTAAGACCCAACCATGAAAACAATTCTTCCCAAGCATGGTTTTCATTAGACTCACTCAAAAAGACCATCAGTCTCATACCTAGGCGGGACCAATTAAATCACAGCCATGGGGGTAGGGCTTAGACACCAGTATTAAAGCTCCCTAGGTGAGTCCACTGCACCCCAATGTGAGAATCACTGTCTTAAAGCCAGTGAGAGCCTTAGGTTTACTGGACCCAAGTTAAGATCTCTCTTACTGCTTTTTGAACCCAGTGATTTGTTTCATGGCAGTAAATTTGTTCACTGGAACAATGAGCAGGATTCAAGAGAGTTGATCCCTTAAGAAAAGGAAGTCACTGCTAGAGTAACTGGATAAAAGGTTGGTTAAAATAGTGTTAGAAAGCTTAATTTTGACTCTTGACTCTGTGGTTTAGTAACAGTATAACTTGACCAAGTTAATCAGTGTCTATAAGCTTTAATCCCTATTTTGTAAAGTGAGAATAAAAATGACAGTGAATTCAGGGGATGAAATAAAATACAACTTATATCAGATAACTTGGGTTAGACAGTATACACCATTAAAATGTATAATTACCATTCTTCTTGTCATTAAGAAAGTAGAGAGCTGTATCATATAGTCCTCTATTTTTATCTCTGAGGTCATGTGAAAATTGAATAAAAATGTGTAGTAACAATTTTTAATTCATGTTAAAAACATATAAGTAACTTCATATCACAACCTAACAAATTAAGAGAAGTCAATTTAGAATCATGACTCAGTGTAAAAGAGATATGCCCTTCCAGTAGGATAGTATCTTAGGCTCCACATAACAAGTCAAATTTGCATCAGATCTTGCTCCTATCATGGTTTTCAAGCTGTATTCCATTAGAAACTGAATGTATTCAAAGATATTCAGTGAATTTCAGTGGAAATATACTTTTCATCACATTATTTGGCATTTATGCCCACACCTACATGCCTGGTATTGCATTAGCTTTCTCAAACTTCAAGGACAGATATCCCCATTGTTCATGAGCTGAGAATTACTAAATAATATGGCCAACATTTTACTTCTGGTCAATGTCAGATATGGCATCTGAGTCCAGGTGGGAATAACTCAAAATTTTACTCTTTTCAATGCAATGCAAAGACGGTCAAGAGAAGGACAGCGAGGCTTTAAGAACAGAGAGGAGGATAGAGCTAGAGGTAATATCCTCTTTCTGACAGCTTTATACTTTTCTTATCATCTCCCTTGCACCCACATGCCCTCCTGCTTTTTTTTTTTCATTTATTCCTCTGGTATTGGCAGTGCCATTCAACCTCTCTTTGTGTCTCTCTTTTCTGTAAGAGAGAAAAGATAAGCACATTTTCAAAAAGGAGCACAAAAGGAGATTATATATGTTAGTTGAATAATTATTAGAAGTCATAGGCTCTATTTAAAGATTTGGATGTGAACCCCACACAGGGGACTGGAGATAGAAAAGTGGCTTGAAACTCTATACCCTGCATGGCCATTATTTGCATAAGCAACAGGACAGTGTGTCAATTTTGGATGAATTAGATTTTTCAGAGAGAAGGTTGATAGAAGAACAAAGATTATGGTATATTCTAATGAAGTGTTAGACCTAGTGATTCTGCATCAATGTAGTTGAATAATTGGCTACTTGTGAGGGTTTAGATGATTTGCTCAATTATATATGCTTTGGAAAAAAACTAGAGTGTTATCAATCATGATTGCTATACAGCAATGGGTGAAAAATTGTTCATTAAAGCTGCACAATTTGATAGCTTCTGGTTCTCTGAAGTTTTCTGATTGGAAACTCTAATCACTCCTGCTTATTCTCAACCATGAGTAAATTACTTGAGAAACTTCACACATATTTTACTCATCAGGAAAATGTACATTTTCCTCCCAAATAAAAGGAAAATAAAATACTGCTTTCAAGGGGCAAAACTGAAAACTTTAATACAACTTGTACTTGAAACTATTTCTGAGCACCATGTAAGCAGGAGAAATGTGACAAAATAAAACAAAACAAAAGCCGCTAAAGACTTGAATTTGTATTAGGTTAGGAATAATCAAAATTTACAGACCATATATATTCTGCGTTCAGGAAATTCATTTTAATATTTTTTCTGTTGAATTATTGTCTTGATTCTGCTGTATTATTAAAGTCTAAAGTGTCCAAATTAGACTATATACTGTAGTAACATATTCAAAAGTATGTCTTCTGTGCACATATATGATAATATGTTATCACTACCACTATGATTACCCATGTAGGTTAGTGAGAATCACCTAAAGCTATCTTGTTCTGGTGCAGTAAGAATGGATAAGACACAGTAATAACTAAAAAACTCACTGCTTGGTATATTTGACAATATTTTTTAAATTTTATATTACTTTTGAGAACAGATGTTACAATATCATTCAAAGTTTAAAGCTTAGTTTAAATCAAATATCAGAACACATCATCACTTAAGGCTGCAAAATGAAATGGTAATAATTCTTTATACAAATAAAATACTGTAGCCTTAAAGGGCTTTAAAACAGTAAAAATAATTTTACAAATAAAATTTCATTTGATCTTAAAACACTTTAGATATCAAATCAAGCATTTCATTATTATCATTCTGATTTTTTCACAGTAGAATTTGTTAGAAATATTTAACCAAAGTCAAACAAATTAGGGGTACCATCTGGTTATCAAAAATTGCCTATTTCTTGTTCATAAGTATTAGCACCCAATCATTGCTGAGGAAGAGAAAGCATTAATGTTTCTCCACTGTTCATTTAAAAAATATCTACCATGTGACATCAGGTTGCTAGCCTTCACTTGTGTTAAGAAAAGTTGACAAAATTCTTCACTGTTTTATTGTATGTATTCCAATTATAAGAGACAAAGTGATCTCAGTGAACTGCTCCAATAATCCAATACTGTTGTATTTGTTTCCTAAATTATTAAGTAAATTTGATACTACATGCTTTTTTGAGGATCATATGGCTCATTTTAGACTAGGATTCTAGAGTTCCAATGTCCTGGGTTTTCATTTTGGAATTACCCTTTACTATGTAGCTTGAGAGCTATTACTCTTACTAATAATATCAATAACTTTATTATCAATAACCTTTCAGGAGTTATCTCACATTGTTACTGATAGGATCCTGGCAATAGTAATTTCATGGAGCACTCTGATTAGTAAATATTACATTTCATTTCTCTACTTCCGTCTAATTCTTCCTAAATTCTTAGCTTTTCATTTTTATGAGGCATTTTTGACCCCTATATTTTTCTCTTCCTTTTAGCCACCTAATAAAGGGCCAGTCAAAAGCAGAGATGTAGAAGGACTTTAATGCATCGATACCATGTTATTTTTATGGGCCTACATCAATATCTGAAGTGTTATGGCAATCATAACATTGGTCCCATGTCCACTCTAGACTGCTAATTATACCATTTAAATTTCAACCATTATACATTCTGCATGAAAACACCCATTTCATTTTACAATCTGTTTTATAATAGAAAAATGAAGGAAGAAGGGTAGAAAATCACATCAGTAGGAGAACAGAAAGTTTGGTGGAATAGTTTCTGTGTATGTGTTTTTGTTAAATCCCATATTCCTTAGGTAATCCAAATTTTGCGGGTAAAAATTTTGTACCAGCCTTTTTTTGCTAGTATGTTTGCTCTTTAAGGATCATAGGTAGTTTAATACATGAAATTTCTAAAACCTCTCTAACCCACAGCTATTAATCTAATGTGAAGCCTCCGAATAGCTTCATAAATTGTCATTTTTATATTTGATATCTAATCACTTTTTATGAATTATGTCATTAAGTTATATTAGGGACCTTGAAATTACCACTTATTAAAAGGTTTCAGGGAGAAACTCTTTATAGATTGAAACTTGATCCAATCAGGGACTAACTGATCAAGGCGAATGGAAGTTTTTCTTGTGATAGAAGAGGAAGTTTTCTCACTGTATTCAGTTTTCCGAGACAAACATGTGTCACCACTGTCTGCCAGGATTACAGGCCAGGAAATGTATCTGATTTTGAATGACTCTTCTTGCCCATACTTCTACTTACTTAGAGAGAGATAAATATCCAACTGGTTTGAACCTCAGTGTCTTTCAAAACATACTAGAGAGAATGGTACTACTCAATTCCCTGGACTAGGATGGAACCAGTCACAATAATAGGCATAATTTCATTTCAAATCCACAGCCTCTCTGACAGCATGGCGATTATTAGATCAGTATCCAATACTCAGTTCTTTTTATGAAGTTTCCCTCCTCCTTGCAGCTTTATCTATCCTCTCCAAACAACAATTCTTCCATAGTCAGTTCCCATGCCGGTAAGTGAACACCAGGAGCTCAGACCCCAAGGCTTTCTCTGGGCTTGGCCATCTACAGCAGAACAATGTATCAGTTTGTAGACAAAAGCAACACAGGGGACAAGTGCTAGCCCTGGAGACTGAGTATTGCTGCAGTAATAAGGCAGCTGACAGGGCTGCTTTCTCAGCAGGGAAAATAGAGAAGTGGCCACTAATTGCTGTGGGCTAGTAAGCAGCCTTTCCTGAAAAGCCTAATAGATGCTGACATAGCTCCCCACAAATGTACATCCTAAGTCCCTTGGCCTCAAGTTTGCCTTGCTGTCCCTCAGAAATTTCCCAAAGATTTTACTTCTAACTGGGGTGACTGCTCTTTTTTAATTTGCCATCACATTCCAGATGACAGTAGAAAAAGTGAAATAGTTACTCTTTTTTTTTTTTTAAGTTTTATGTAACCAGAACAGTACTACATTCTAAAACAAAGATTTTATCAAATTTGTCCATACTGGGTGGTTATCTGTTTGCTCTTTTCTATCCAAGGGCCATATGTATAAAAGTGCATAAAGCTCATGCAAGAAAACAGCCAAACTATCAGGGGGGAAAAGAGCAACATGTTTTATTTTCTTGCACATCTGCTGAAAAAGAAGTCGGGGCTATCAAGGAACATTCTTTAATCATTTGTTCTCCTAAAGCTTCTTTTCCTAATATCTCATCAATTCCTGCTAGAAAACTACTATCACATCACAGTTTTCCCCAGAGACCAGTTTTAAAAAAATAGATTTTAATACTGTGTTTCATAAATAAAAATAATTCAAGAAACTATTGTAGTCTAAGGCATTGTCACCATTTAACCAATATGTAAAGTGACTTCTCAATTTACTTAATTGTTATGATAGCAATTCTTCTAAAGTACCCTATAAATTCAAGGTGATTTCAATCAACACATTTTTAATTTTTTTTAAATTTTGGTTATTAGTACATGTGTATAATACATAATGCCCACATTCCTCATGGGAAGTTCGTACATGTACATAACACAACTACTTTTTTCATCTCTTTCCCTTCCCTGGCAAATTGTTAAGTTTACCATAAAATTTTAATGGAAGAAAATAGGGCCACAAATAGCAACAGGTAAAGAACAATGTGAAATTATTTGTTCTAGTTAGTAACATGCATAATTTAAAACTACAATGATTAAGAGAAATTAGTTGGGGGTATGGAGAATATGGATCAAGATACAGACTGTAGGAATTAAATCCAGAACCCAAAACTAAAGCAAAAATATGTAAAAATTTGATTTGGACCTGAATACTGTAAATCAATGATTAAAAGACAAGCTCTTTAGAATATAGTACTGGAATAAATCATTAATTACATGATGACAAGTAAAATTAGCTATTTATCTTATACACACATGTAATTCTAGGTATACTACATATGAAGTATGATCAACAAATACAGTGAACATTTAAATTTTTCAAAAAATCATAGCAGAACAGTCTCTCTCGCTTCAAATACAATTATTGCACTGTTCTTGGCACTTTCTGACACAGATCTGGAAGTCCCGTGTAGTGAGTGTCTCTAGCTGTGTTGCTACAGCTGCCTCTAGGTCCTGAATTAATTCAAAACGGTTGCCTTTCATTGTCATTTTAATTTGGGGGAAGAGGCAGAAGTTGCACAGTACCAGTTTCAGGGAATAAGATGAAGAAAGACACCATAATGGGAACTTATTGAGGGAAAGTGCCATAAACCTTTTGAATCGGTTCAGGACATCAAGGCAGTCACGAAAAGATACACACAAAAGAGGACTTCTAGAGGTTCTCAGACGTAAGAAGACAAATGGGGTAAGTGTGCTTGAAGTAAAAGGGAGTATATATATTTTTTTTTTTAACCAAAAACATGTATTGGTACATTGTCCATATACTGGTCACATTTAACATGTTTGTTTTGTACCTGTACATGGTGTCTCTTGGTTCTCCCCCCTCTACCCTCCCCTCCCTTCTTTTCCCCACATCCCTATTTACAGCAGGTTTATTTACAATTCTCCATGATTTCCCTTTCCCCTTTCTTTCCGTTTTTTCCCTTCCTGCTTTTCCCCCTTCCCTCTTTCTGGTACTCCTCTCCTTTGTATATTATCTTCCTTTTATATAATATCCCTTACACTACTTTGTCCTTATTTACAGTTATGGTTTCTCATATCAGACACACATACACACAAAAATAAAATACCTAGGAATCTATCTAACAAAAGATGTAAAAGATCTTTACATCGAAAACTACAGTACTCTAAAAAAGGAAATTGAAAGGGATATCAGAAAATGGAAAGATATCCCATGGTCCTGGGTAGGAAGAACCAACATAGTGAAAATGGCTATACTTCCTAAACTATTATACAGACTTAATGCAATTCCAATCAAGATACCACCAACATACTTCAAAGAATTAGAAAGGACAATCATGAATTTCATCTGGAACCAAAAGAAACCCAGAATAGCAAAAACAATCCTAAGCAACAGGGGAAAGGCAGGGGGCAAAGTGATAAAAACTGTATGGTACTGGCAAAAAGACAGACCTGAAGATCAATGGAATAGATTGGAAGATGCAGAAACAACTCCAAATGCACTCAAATACCTCATCTTTGACAAAGTAGCCAAACATACTCACTGGAAGAAAGATAGCCTCTTTAACAAATGGTGCTGGACAAATTGGCTTGCCACATGCCGAAAACTAAAACTAGATGCATGCCTCTTACCATGCACTAAACTGAGATCGAAGTGGGTCAAAGATCTAAACATTAAAACAGAAACACTAAATTTACTGGAGAATAGCATAGGAAGAGCCCTTGAAAGGGAGTATTATGAAGGAGGTTAACCACAATGTATCTCTAACACTGATAGATTTTTAAATTTTTGTTTAAATATTCACCACACTGTTTGATCTTATCTTGTACCTGTAGGTCAAAAGTAAAGTTTAAGCTTTTAGAAACAGTTTTGTTAAAAATGTTATTACTTTAGTGCAGGGAATGGATTCTTAGATTAGACAGGATAAAACATTAAAAACTTTCTGCCAAGAGTTTGGGGATTTAGGTCAGTGGTAGAGCACTTGCCTAGCAAGTACAAGGCCCTGAGTTCAATCCTGAATACCCCCTACCCCCAAAAGAAAGTTTTCTGTCAAAAATAAATTTTGTGCAAAGACAGGTAACAGCTAAGACATAGACTGGCAAAATATGCTTGTAGTTAATAAATAGTTAATGCTTAAATTCTATAAAAACTGGTAAGATCTACAGGTAAAAACATCATGTTAGAAAAATGCCCCTGAATAATTCAGGGGACAAAAACTGAAAAACTAATACACGCAAAAAGCAATCAATCACATTATTAAACAATGAAATAAAATTTAGAGCAAAAATTTGTTACCATTGCTCTGCATGAAAAATTTTTTTTGAAAAAATCAGATTATACTAATGTACTCAGGTGTGTGAAGATATCTACGGTATGTATGGTGCTCAACAGTGACAGATACTTGGGGTGGACGGGGGACGGCAAACCAAAACCAAGTGGTCAGTGGAGTGGTAGTGTAAGTTGTTATAACAACTTGGGAAGGCAACAGTGCAATACTTAACATTCCATGTGGTATATTACTTGTAAAAGAAAAGAAATATGAAAGGATAATTGTTCAGCAAAAGGAGAACTAATAAATTGAAGTAAATTCATATAATTAAATACAATAAAATGGTCAAAGAAAAAAACGAGAATAGCGGTTGCCACACTTTGATGTGTATCACAATCACCTACTGTGCTAGGAAAGAGCACAGAGGCCCAGGCTGATTACAAAAGAATAAGACTCAGGCTTTTGTAATTTTTCCAAGTTTCCTAGGTAATTCTTATACCCCCCGCCATGTGTAAGAAACACTGCCATAAGACATTTGGCAGCAATGACAAATTTCAAACCCGAAGTTGGGTAGGAGCAGCAACTTGTGGAGTACCAAGTAAAGTATGACTTGAGGTATTTAAACCTTTAAATCCTCCAATATAAGACTGTATTATGTTTAGGCATATAGACACACATATTAAATATATGTATTAAATATTAAACATGCAATAAAATGAAAAGCATTTAATTCATGTTTGAGATTACTTTGATATAGAGTAGTAGAATCAGAGGCTTTTAAAAAAGAATATTCAAGAGGTTTGGGATTTAGCTCAGTGATAGAGCACCCGCCTAGCAAGAACAAGGTCCTGAGTTCAATCCCCAGCACCCCCCACTAAAAAAAAAAAAAAAAAAAAAAAAAAAAAAAAAAAGAGTATTCAAGTGTGTCTTGAGCACCTTTTGTTTTTATAATTGTTTCTAGCATAGAACTGCAGTAAACAGTCAGTGTTGAGATTCATTATAACTGGAACTCGGTCATGCATTTGAAATGTTTCACAAAAATTTGTTAATATAAAACAGTAACATATTATGACAGGAGTTTTGTGAAAACAAATGTAATAGTTTATGTTTATAGGATGGGCGTAGCTATAGATTATCATTATCTACTACTATCCTTTTATCTATCAATTGCTAAAATGTTTCCTTGGGCTATAATATAATTATGGGTAATTCTCATTATCTTTTTTCTTATTCCTAGACTTTTATCTGAAATACAATTAACACAATAAGTAAACAGCCTATGGGTAGCTGGGGTTTACAGGTACAGGGTTCAGGCTGGTTCAGATGACAAACTGATTTACTATTGCCTGCTTTATTGTAAATAGTGTAGTCCTGGTTAGATTGTACCAGAAGTCATATTCATTTTTCATAATGAACTATTTTATCACTAAAAGATTATAGATGCATACCATTTTTAAATATGAGGCAATACAGAAATCTTGACCTTTAATCATTATTTGTCTTCAATTAGTATTACTTTAATTTAATGGGAAGAGAGAATTGAATGCTGGATGTTGATTTTCATCCTTAGTTATAAAACACATTGGGATATTATTTAACCAATGAGCTTAATTTGAAAGTAAATTAAACAGCTAGAATATACCCTAATACTACCTCACTTTTTCTGATTCCAGTGAAGTTTCCTAACTATTTATGAAAAGCTGACAGGAACAGTTGCAAATTTAGCTTTGCAGAGTCCATTGGATTAATGTGACTACAGTGTGGTGTGCAGGTTTTTAGAAAGTTGGAAAAAAGACAAAAAGTCTCCATCAATTATTCAGAAAGGTCATTGTAGATGAGATTTTTTCAGGCTGATGTGAAAGACTGCTTTCTTTCAACGGTCAGTTTGATATGAATTGAAGTTTCAATAATAGGGAGCTATGTAATGTGTTGCAATTTGTGTTGTTTTTAATTCTTAAAAAGTAAGTGCTGAAAAGCGTAAAAATTTTAACAACTTTATGGCCAAAGCAAGAATACTGATAGAGTAGAGGAGCAGTAAAGGAAGTTTACATTTGTTTGGTTGGTTGGCTTTGGCTTTGACTTCAGCTTCAGTGTGAGTTTGAGTTCACCTGCTTATTCGTTTTGCATACATCAAGGTTTTTATAAATGAGCACTTTCAGATTCTTAGCCAGTTTGAGGCCTGGGTTTTTGTGATAGGGAAACTATAACCTTGTCAGAAAGAAGCAGGGATAAAAAGGCAAGAACAAATTCTGAGGAATAATGAGATAGCAATAAATAAAAATAATTTTGTGTTCAAAGTCTTTATCTCATTTTTCATGTTTTCTTTTCAAAGAAAAGAAAGGGAAGGAAACAGTAACAATATATAGTCCATTCAAAGACTAAGGTTACCTGCCAAATAGCCAGAAAAGATTTCTGGAAAAATTGCTTGAGTAATTGTGTCACAAAATATAGCGGAGAACAAGAATAAGTCTCTTAAAATTTTACTAATGAATTGGTTAAGGCACTTACAGAATTTTGGATGCATTATTTGAAAAAAACTCATATTAAAGGAATAGAAGCAGACTCTTGAAAACTGTTTTGAACACGTGTATGTGTGTGTATATATACATATATATATCATATATAGGATATATATAGGAGATATATATTTATAGGTAGAAGACATACATGTGAGAAAAGCAGTAACTTTACAGACCAGAGGGTCCTGGAATCCGGATTTGAATTAAGAGTAGTTTGGAGACTTGATTTTCAAAGCAAAGAGAAGTGTGCACTTAAAAGGCTGAGGACAAGGATGCTGCCAAATATCTTACAAAATTCAGAATTGCTTTCAACAACACAATTATAGACTATGAAGTCAGTAGTGATGAGTTTGAAAAAACCTGATATATGAGAAAATATATAGTATAAAATTAAGTAAAGCTATATATGAGTAAATATATAGTATAAAGTTAAGTAAACCACCCACATATAAATGCAAATAACATGTGGTCTAATGTAAAAAATAATTTGCTACCTTTTTCATTGTTTTATCCCCCCACCAAATAATTCTATATCTCAATAAAAAGTTTCACTACTTCATTATATCTAAGGAGGAGTGAGTGTATAGTGATGATCAGATTTTAATATTATGTTTTCTTCTTCACATTTTGAAGAGTGTATCATTTAATTCTAACTTCACTATCCAAATAATTATAGAACTATTTTCAGAGGGTTAGTTTTGGGATACACTGAATACTGAGTTGTCTACCTTCAGTAATGTCACAATAAAGGTGGAAATTTGCAAAACAAGCCCCTTTCTACTGCATCATTTTGAGAAATGTTTATGGAATTTCCTCTACATGCAAGACTATTCTGGATCTCTAGATACCTTCAGTAAAATAAATTTTTTTAAAGAGCTCGTACTTTAGAATGGAGAAATCCATGGAACAAACTCAAATCAAAATATAGCATCCAGTATCAGACCAACAGAAGAATTTTCATATGGTGTGAGAATTATTATTAGTATTTAATAATAAATTGATTAGTATCTTTTAAACTCATCAGTTTGGTTATTTTGCTCTGATTATTTAGGAAAGGAAGACTGAGGACTTGATCCAAAACATGAAAGTATTTGCCCCTGAATACTTGAGGTAAGAGGAGAATAATGCAAAGTCATGAATGAGAAAATCTGTTGGGGCCAGGCATAGTGGCACATGCTTGTAATTTCAGCACTCACGGAGGCTGGCGCAGGAGAAGTGTAAATTCAAATCCAGCCTGGGAAATTTAGCAAGACGCTGCCTAAAAATAAAAAAAGGGCTGAAGACATAGGTCAGTACAAAGGCCCTGGGTTCAATCCCTAATACCAAAAAGAAAAGAGTGGGTGGGGGGGTTGTGGGAAATGAGTAAATTCTTAGAACATATAATTATATTCTATGTGTAATATATATATATGTGTATGTATATATTCTATGTGATATGTATATATTCTATATTCTATAGGTGATATAATTTTATTCAGTGTGACTGTACAGTTCTCAAAAACTAGTATATTTATTTGGCTTTGAAAGCTGTTTTTAATAAACACAAAGCCAATGATCTTAAAAACAAAGTGGGTAACTTGGGGCATATATAAGTAGTAAATTTGTATGTAAGGAACTAGAGCTTCTGAAGGAAGCCAAGGATTCATAAAGAATCTCTTCTGTGTGGATCTAAGGATCCCTTGTCAACTTATAAAACAGACAATTCAGGATAATAAATTTTTCAGAAGCTAGAAGATTAAAACATACGGATTATTTAAACAAGGTAATCATATATGAATAATCTTATATGTTCTCTTTATTATTAATACTTATTATTGTTTCCTACGTTCAAAGATCTGTCTACTTATTCAAACTAATAACTGCATTGCTTTCTTATTGGTGCAAGTTTTTCAAAAAATTAGAAATTATGTGCTTTTTTTTAATCCTTTGCCAAAGCTTCAGATGGGACAAGTTACAAAAACCTCATGGGAACTCTGGATTTAGTTAAAAGTGTGATTCTAAAGTAACAGTCAAACACCACTAGGGAATCTTCTAAAAATGTAAAAAGAAGGAATTTCCTACACTCCCTCTCCTTAACTGTATTAGTTAATAAACCTGTTTGTGCCAAGATTTGAATTGTCCTTTTTCCTGATTCACTCAGAAACAAATATCACTTATTTCTATTTAACAATTCAGGCTGAATTCTCTTCACTTTTTAATAGGCTTAGGTCAAAAATGTTTTTGCTGGTAGAATTAGGTTGATAGCCCTGCCCAAATATATGTTATCTTTAAATGTTTTAACCCTAGTTAATGACATTAGAGATCTGAGCTAAAGAAGAATCTGTCACTAAATGGAGTTTTCTTTAATGTTTAAACTATAAATTATGAGCTCTCCTAATGGACACTTGCAATTAATAAATAAGCAGCACGATTACAGAGGTTACCAGCCATAGTTACATATTATAGCCACCTAGTGGAACATTTTAAAGTTCTGAAATTCAACACCATGCCAGACTATTTAAGTCAGGATGACTGGGAATGGAGCCAGGCATTAGTGATTCTAATAAGACATCCATTTCAAGACTCTTGCTACAGAAAGATATGTCCAAATATGTGCCCTATACACCTCCTGCATCAGCATTATCTAAGATGCTGGTCCTAACCCATATAAACTGAACCATAATCTGGGGGTCTTATTAGTGTACACCAGTAATCCTAACTACTTGAAAAGCCTGAGGGAGGAGGATTACGAATTTCAGGTCAGCCTGGGTAGCTTAGCAAGACCATGGAAAGAAAGAAAGTAAGAAAGAGAGAGGAGGGGAGATAGAGAGAGAGAAAGAGAAGGAGGGAAGGAGGGAAAAAGGAAGGGAGAAAGAGGAAAAGAAAACCTTTTGTTCAGGAGTGACATCAGCAAGACGGTGGGATTGGAAGCCCAAGACCATCTTTCCCCCGTGGAAACGATGACTTAACAATGATGTACAGACCAAATTATATTTCTAATAACTTCAGAAGCCAATTAAGAGTTCCCAGCACTGAAAGGGTACAAGTCTCAAGAACCAAGTGTCAGGCGATGACAGAGCTGAGGGATATAAAATGAAAAAGAGCAAATGTTGACTGAACCAACAGAAGAATCCTCCCCCTTAGATCTGAGCAGTTTTCTCTTCTTAGATATGTCTACTTGTTCCTCAAATTGTCAAAAGTAAAGATGAAAACCTTAAATTTCTATAAATAAAGGGAAAGTAGTTTTGCTTATTTTGATCAGAAAATACAAGTGTAGCAAGAATAGAGGCCACATAGGAGCTCCAGACAATCTAACATCTGATTTGTTGTCCTGGCTTTCCTGGACAACATCTTCCCTGCTTCATTTTTCATGTGGTCATTTACAACATGCAGGTCTAAGCTCTTGGAATGAGCCCAAAAGAAAAATCAACACCACTCATACATCTAATGAAGTCAAAAAAGAGATCCTATTTCAATCACTCTGCAGTTCCTGCATGGCTTACGTTTAGTTCTTACGACAAAGAAGGGTCTTACTGGCCAGAACTTCACTTGTTTGTTTGTCTCTGAGACAGGGTCTCACAATGTAGTCCAGGCTAGCCTCAAATTCTTGATGCTTCTGCCTCAGTCTCTTGAGTGCCTGGGTTACAAATGAATACTACAACACTTGGCAAGGATTTTAACACCGTCCAATTCAAAGAGAAATATAGTACATTATTGGATGGAGTTGGAACTCTGGACATTAGCATCCTGGAAATAAGAAAGTTAGCAAGGTACAAAATCTGTCCTTAATTGTGATACCTCTTGCTCGAAGAGAAACTCAGGAGACTCACCAGGATAAAAGATCAAATGCTAATGAATAAAAAATTAGAGAAATGAGGGTGGATGTGGACCTAAATTTAATATAATACCCTGTAATAACTCGATTCAAAAACAGAGAAATGCCTACTTAAGCAGAAAAGGTAACTGACCAGTTCATATAACTAAGGCATTCAAAGGCTGGTCTCCCTTCAGGTATGCCTGAGTCTAGAGGGTTACACAAACTCATCAGGTCTGTTTCCTTTCTGCACTTGGCCCCTTCCCCCTAATCCTGCTCAGAATTATCTTCTATCTACTGATGAATCCAATGACCTATACCCATCATCTATCTTGCTAACCCAATATGGAAAAATGGAAAAAACAATGTTCCCAATTAAGCAAATACATAGAACAAAGGCAAAAGCAATGGCCTCTGAAAATCTGAACACTGTATGTGTTAACTTTTATTGCTGTGACAAAACACCTGACAAATCATTTCATGGAAGGAAAGAGTTATTTTTACTCACAATTTCAGATGTTTGAGTCCATGTTTGACTGCATTCATTGTTTTTAGGCCTGTGGGCAGGCAGAAGCATCATGGTAGAAGGGTGTGGCAGAGCAAAGTTGCCCACCTCGTGGCAGCGAGAAAGCAGAGGGAGAATGAGAACCAGACACCTCCCAAAAAGCTCATCAGCTGGCAACCAAGCCAGCAGCACTTGTGTTCTGAAGTACATTTAAAAGCTCAACCTAACACTACATTTCACTGATTGCAAGGGAAAGGAATATTTCTTCAAATTCCCAGATATTAAATTGCTGGCAATGGTATCTGTCCCATTTTGGATGAGTTTAACACTGATTACTATACAGCACCAAATGCTTACCTTTATTAGGTCATGAAGCTTCATGGGTCGAATTCTACCATTAAAGGGTAAAATAAGACTATAATTATATCTCTCCTAGAATCATTTCTAATAGGTGAAGATGTTTCCTCCGGTGAAAATTTGCTGGACGGCAAAAACATAACAATCCTGAACTCTTCTGTCTTTGGTGCTGGAAACTAGTCAGTTTTTCCTTATTACAGGGATCTATTGACTTACTAATGTTATAAAATAATATGCATATTTGTATTGAAGTAGTAAAGAAACACACAGAGAGTCTCTCTGTCCACTATAAAAAAGACGGGCAGTGAGGCAGGAAATTAGGGTGCAACAAACTGGCTGGGGAACTGCATGTGACCTGTCAATTACAAAGTTCCAGGATATATGCCCAGAACACTTCTCAAAGTCCTGTATATGGTACCAATCAAAGAATGTTATCTTCACTTTTTTCTCTCAATAATCCACGCAGGTTTTTTATAGGACAGCCTAGATGTGACATCAGCCCAAGATGTGAGGGATACAAAAGATGACTGTCATTGGGCTCTTGGCCACAGTAGTCCCTTTCACAGTAGTCCCCTCTCAACTTCTAGAGTGTTTTTCTTTTCCAACTTTTAATTGGCCTGAACTTGCTCTGCAGAGCATGTTTCTTTTCTCTTCCTACCTTTAACAAATGTGAAACACTACTGCCTTTTGCGCTTGTCTTGACCAACTCTTTGTTCAGGACAGAAAGTACCTAGAAACAATCCCTAGAAGGGGACTCCAGCACCCCCAAACCTGGTAACAGTAGGAGATAATTACCAAAATGAAAAATTTTAAAATTAAAAAAAGTCCTAAGCTGAGAGCAATCCATCAACTTAGGATTTGGGTAGATTTGACAAAACTGCTCAAGTTACTATACATTTAGCATGTTGAAAATTAGTTTTGCTTAGATATCTCAGACATTTCTCTTCCTTTCTCCTTCCTCTACTGACATAAGCCTGAATATTTCTTTTTTACCTAATTAGTTGTCTGTACTATATTTTTTGAAGACCCCCATGTCAACATTTAGGCAAGTGAAATGTGAATGCCTTTGCAAACTGGAGAATAAATGTGTAACTTGGACATTTTTATAATAATCACATTAGTCAAAAGATGCATTCCAGGGAGTTTTTAATGGGTCTAATAGAGGCCTAGAGACTCAGGGGAGCAGAAGGTTATAGGCCAAAGAATTTCAACCACCCGAGAAGAAAACTAATGGCCCATTAAAGCACGCCCCGGAGTGCTTTATCGTTGTCATTGGTATTAGAATGTATGTCTTTGTTTTAAAATAGAATGCTGCTTTGATGACATTTTAACATGTGTTCTGCTTTTTCTCCATTGACTATAAGTACCTTAAAAGTTCAAACAGAAATTAAGCTAAAAAAGAAGCAAATTAAACCTTTGGTTTCACAAAGAAACCGGAGGCATTATGACAATTAAATTATTTTGCAGGGCTACGAAGTTATTCTGTAACCCAATTATTTTACAAAAGAATTTGGATAGCAGATTTTTGGACAGCAAAAGAAAACAGAAGTTTAATGCAATCCTAAGGAATACAATGCCCAGATTAACTCTCTATTGATTAACGTCAAACTCTCAAATTAGCATCTGTTTAAGTATCTAAATTCCTTTTCTTTCATTAGGAAAGTTTTAACCTGTGCATGATAGTATCTATGTGGGAAACTATAAAACTGGTAATATTTTTAAAGGAAATTTTGGGGAGTTCATGAAAAATCAGTCTTTGCCTTGACTATAAAACCTTTGAAAAATGGTCTTTCTTTCAGCATTTCATAACTACAGGACACTGCTAAATCAAATATGCATCCGTAATTCACCTGTATTTTAATAAACATATCTGCTATGAAAGCCTGGTTACAAGATGTCTTTATCGATTATATTAATAATTGCTGATAGAAGACTCAGAAGGCTCAAGTACACTGAGGAAAATCAAAATATTATCATCCAAATATGAAGGATTGAGTTACAGACACAGAAAATTCAGGATAAGTCTGTATCCTATTTGCTGAAAAGCAGGAAAAGATTCACAATCATATGAAGTTTTCTACTCTCTTCCCTTTCCATTTTTCCTGCATAAAGACTGGATATAAATTCACCTTTACAATACTAACTTATTAGCATAAAGATGTCAATGCCAATGGAACTGTTACCAGATTTTGGCTCCTAGGAAAATTCTTTCCAAGTTGTTGGTGTCCTAAACAAAGAACTGGAAAAGACACACAGAAAACGTAGCAGTGATGTACACTTACTGAAGTTGGAAAAGTACACCATGTAGAGCAGCTACAAACTCATAGCAGCTACAAGGATTGAGGAAGGAGGTCTTTTGTATCTGGAATTTCGAGGTTCACTGGCCCATGCAAATAAGGCATCTGGGATGGCTTTCGTATCAAAATCTAACTTGGCCTGGCATCAGATTTAAACTGTCCTATCAAAGACTAATTTATAGTTTCATACCAGATACAAATTAAGAATTGAAAGTAACACTTTTCTGATTGGTTCCATGTATAGTGCTCAGAAACTGTAGAGCATCCTGGATTCTGGATTCTGTGCACGTGTCCTGGGTCTCATGACTTTGATTACATCCATTTTTTTTTTCACTATTTTTGCCCCAGTCCTAATCTCCTACCTCAGAATGTGAAAAGACTTCATAACCAGAAACAGTGAATTCCCATAGTTTACCCAACTCTAAAGCCAGGAGCTGGTTTCCTTGGTTGTATCACTTATTTATAAATTACTGTTTGAGGCAGACTCCTAACCCAGCATCTTGAGTTACTTTCAAACTGAGGCTTCTCTCTTCTCTTATGTATATGGCACATATTAAGAAACTTGCTGTTTTTCTCTTATTAGTCCATCTTTTGTTACAACACTATGCAACAACTTAAATTTATGAGGGTTGAGAAAAATTATAATTTCTTTAAATAGAAAAAAAAAAAAAAAACTGTTGTGTGGATTAGGGATGCCATCAAAGCCTTGAGTCTGGGCCCTGCATTTGCCTGCCTGTTATCAAGCATAAGAGCAAAGCTCATGGAAATACAAAAATGAATTTATTAACAGTTTGGCTAAACTGAGAGGGTGGCACACAAAAGCACACCAGTTTATACAATGGGTAAAACAAAAGCCAGAAAATATGCCTATGTAGACTTAACCAAGCTTTGCCTCCCCAACCTATCCCAGAAGGGGTGCAGGAAATGAATCCTCCTTAGTGCTAGGGCTGTGGGAGAAGTTTTCATTCTCAGGATGACAAACCTGGAAAAACAGCTTATCTTTTTAAAAATTTCTAATATTTAAAGATTCTTTTTAACTTTTCAGTTACACAACGATGCCTGAAAAATATACTTTAAAAACTAGGTTAGAACCTTTATTGAGATCTGATCATCTTAGGTGGTAGGCTCACACATTATTAAAATGCTTTGTACTGAACCCTATAAAGCACATTATACACATACACACACACACACACACACACTTCAGGAAAATAAAACTTATATAAATATTTTAATACTAAATTTATTGAAGCATCATGAGATACAAGTTACCTTTGACCTCTACAATTACAAGACGTGCTCAAAGTGGTGGCCATTAGCTTCCAGACATTTATTAGTACAGCGAATTGCTGCATGGGCAACCTTGGTCATTGTGATTGATACGCATGCATTTTCAATTTTTTCTCTAAGGGGCAGCAGTGTAGTGGGTTTTCTGCAGTATGCAACATCCTCTAGTTTCCCCCAAAGAGGGTAACACAATCTGTTGAAAAAAAATCATACTATTTTTCTTTTCCTGAAGTGTGTATACATTTTTTGGTAGACTCTATATATAGTGATCAATAGGAAATATACATTATCAAAGAAGAGATGCTCAAATTGCAATGGTGAGTAAAAATATGACTAGGAATTAAGCTCTACCACTATTTATATTAGACACCCAATTGGTACAGTCGTGACACAGGGACCACCAAAGGAACAGGAAACAGGCAAAATCCTGGACCCTCACCTGCTTGATACTCACTAAAAGCATGATTCGTGTTTTCTTTGGGGACAGTCAAGGACTTAAAAATTATTTTTGCTATGAACCATGACTCTTTACTTGGGCCTGCGCCTATACAGTTCCAATAGGTAACTAAATCATAATGAAGTTTGACCTTCATTTCATATACTCTGTTGTTGTACATCTTGGGTCAAATCTTTACTAAGTTCTGCACTGAAGTGTTAACATGACCTCATTCCCCTTCAAGACTGAGGACACCAAGATACTAAGTTTACAACAACACTCAGCTATACCCAGAACCCTGGAGCCACTGTTCTACACCCGTGATTCCCGAGATTCCTGGAGTACACATGAATGAGACCATCACAGACAGACGCAATCCTCTCCTAGAAAAGGAAGCATTCCTCAGCCATGAAGATTCCAGAACTATGACACCAGGACTAAGATAATGATCAGGCAGACTGCAGCCCACCAGCTCACTCTTGAAAGTTGGTCTTCTGTCTCTACAGGTGGACAAGTCTGAACCCTACTAAAGCTGGGTTCCTTTCTTATCTTCCCTCTAACTTTCCAACTAGTTTTTCCTGTAAATTTGCACTTTTAATTTCCACTTCTACCAAAGCAAGGACCCATGATGGCTGGTGACACAATATTCACAGAAAGAATAATGCTATATGGTGAAACTGGAGACTTTACATATGACACACAATTTTTTTCTTTTCTTCTTTTTTTACATTTTACTCACCAGTGAGCCAAAATTCAGTGTTGGCACTGGTTCTTACTGGGAAAAATGTGTATGCATTTAAAATCTCTAAGTAACAAAAGATTAAAGTCACATACATGCATATAAACCCGAGTTTGAATGGTAACCAGGATCCATTTGATTTGGCTCTAAAACATACTGTCCTATGAAAAGTATACCTGTGAAGTAGCTATGTTATTTGTCTATTTGTGTGACATAGTTTTGATCAAATGCATTTTCGGTTTAGCCCAGTACTCAACAAACAGAACTGCCTAGCCAGGAGTATACACTCTACTCAAAAAAAGAAAAAGAAAACAAAGTTCATTCCACTGGTTAGTGGAAATAGTTGAATTTCTTCTCATTATATTCTTTTCAAAGCAACATGACCCAAGTCAGGCTGTGCTCCCAACTTATATATATCCTGAAATATTTTGCTGAATCAAATTCTTAATTCATTCATGTATAGTCCTTGGATGAGAAAAGAATTTCAATTTGTGCTATAAATGCCAGATATGGATTAGGTGCCTTAGGAGACTATCACAAAGGGTAAAATTGATAGAATATGCATTTTTTTTAAATCCTGCAACTGTAGTTAATACAGAAACACCAATGATTGACAGCTCCAAGTAGTCATTCTTGATCTTTGAACAGCACCAAATACTACTATAGTCCTCAGGCAAAAGTTGGTCCTAGTAGGACAATTGTACTTTTCACTTTACATATCATACTCATATTTAAATTACAAATATAATATGGTCCAACAGTCAAATAAAGATGAATGGCTAGTGGAAAAAAACGAATATTAGAGAAGCCATTTATAAGAACATTTCAATCTATAAATTTGTCACCTTCAGATTTCTAATTAGACACTGCTAACTGCACTGGTAGGTAGCTTTGCTTAATAAATTTGAATTTTGTATCAGTTCAACTCAGGAGATGAAACTGAGAAAAAAAAGACCCTTTATTCATATTTTTCAGGTGCTTATACTTCTTAATATCTTCTCTTAGACAATAATCTAAAGTTCATACAAAAAAATTAGTGTTCAAAGGAGAACTTGGTAAGCTTGTAATACACAGATACGTATGTTGCTAAAATAAATATGGCTCCTATAGCTCTCAGTTTACTTTCTTAATAGTTATACATAATAAAATTTGGTGCAAAAGTGGTGACTACACTTATTTGTTATTTTTATTTATTTCAAATTATTTACAAGAATGCAATTAAATGTGGCCCCTCAAATATATCCCCTTATAATTGTTGACAATATTATTAACTGTCTTTTGGTATATGTGTAAGGAAAGACTGAATAATTTTAATGTTAATTTCCTCTATTTTTTAGAATAGATATAAAGAAACAAAAATCTTTGCTTTGTTTATCTTGATAACTTTTTAATTTCTGTGTTAGTGTTCAGGAAAGAAAGAGGCAAAAGGTGATAAGGCAGTGATGAGTGGAAATCTATGCAGCAAGTCTAAATCAATATTCCAGAATCCACTCCCATTGTTATTAGGTTAAGAGGTAGGGACTAATAAAAGGTTTAAGATCAAGTGCCCTTAGATACATGCTGTCTGGAATTAACTTTTCAAACAATTTTGAAGAGAAATTAAGGATTAATAAAAATGGGAAGAGTACTGAATTTGGAATTCAAGACTCTGATGCAATCTAGACACATCAGTAATATACCATGAAAAGGACCACAATGTGCCACTCCAAATACGGTCTTCTGCCACAAAAATTACTTCGAGCTGAAGGCAATTGAAAATAGAAAAATCAGACATATGAAAAGTTCTCTACATTTTGCACATCTGCCTAAAAGCAGGGCACCAATTTATCCTGGGAAGGTATTTATTCCTCCCCTCCTTCACATACCTCATTCCCAAAAAAAGCGAACAATGTTTATTAGTAGAGATGAGATGAAGGCAGTACCAGGATGAAGCAACATAAACAGAATCTTATTAAACACAGTAAACTCTGTCTTCTATTAGTTTACCCCATACATCTATCTTCCCACAATTTATCACCCCTTGATGTCCAAACTCCTTTGCTTTTGTGTTTTTATTTCTGCACAATTTATTGTCTTTTGTTAATGGTATACAAATCCCCACAGATCCACCAATTTAATCGTTTCTTGAGTCTTCATTTCTTGTGAGGCTTCTGTTCATGTTAAAAAACAAAATACAAATACGAAATAAATTTAACTTCTTTTTTTTTTTTTCTTCTTGGTGCTGGGAATCGAACTCAGGGCCTTCTGCTTGCAAGGCAAGCACTGTAACCACTGAGCTAAATCCCCAGCCAAATTTAAAATATATACTTTCTAACTGGTGAATGTTCTGTCAATCTATTTCACAGGCATGGTTACTGAACCGCAGAGGGTAAACTTTCCCTCTCTCCTTCTCTCTCCTCTCCTCTCTGTCTCTCATACCACATTATTAAAACCTCTGCTGATGACGTGATAAGTCTGGCCTTCTCCTGGCCATGTTTTCAAAATATCCAGCATATACCAAGTGACTTTGATGTAGAACCTAGAGATCTGCTTAAATATATCGCATCTAGATCTTCAGAAAGATCATAAAGCAGTAATGTTTAAAAATACATGGAGCTGCGGATACAGACACAGTTAACTGTGATCGCACAGCTCTTTGAATTATATTTCTTTTATTTGTGTACTGATCAAAATGTGATTGGTTATGAATACTTTTTCATAAATTTAAATATATTTTTAGAACTTATTCCTAACTGAAAATTTGTGCCTGCTGATGAATACCTTGCCATCCTCTGCTCTCTATCCTCCCCAGTTCCTGGAAAATCCCCAGTTCCTGAAACCAGCATTTCCCACTTCTATGAGTTCGACATTTTTATATTTGTCATATATGTACAATCATGCGTACTTCACTTTCAGTGCCTGGCATTTCACTTAACGTATGTATATAATATGTGTGTGTGTGTGTGTGTGTGAATGAATTTTCTTTATCCATTCATTAATATATGTATTTTAAGTTGTGTCCATATCTCAGGTATTGTGAATAATGTTACAGATCTCTTTGAGCTAATTATACTCTTTGGACATGTACTTAGAGGTGAGATTGCAGGATCATACTGTAACTCTATCTTTGGTTATCAAGGGACTATTCATAATATTCTATGATGGCTATAATAATTTACATTCCTATCAATAGTAAAAAGGATTCCTTTCTCTCCTCATCTTTGCCAATACTGCTTACCTTCTCTATTTTTAATAACGTACATTTAACCAAATGTTTGGTGCAGTTAAAACTACTTATCACATAGCAAATCTATTCATATATTAAAATGCATAAGCAGTAACTACTACCTAATGAAGAAAAGCAGTACAAAATCATGTCTTCATATGAAACTCTTAAAATTACTGAATTCACTATTGATCATCATTTGGAAATTTTCTCTTCAAGTTATTTGTGAGCAAGAGTTAAAGCACACTGAAAATATAATTAGGAATTCATACACAGAGGAACACATGATTAACTGACATTCACCTTATTAATAAAAATAAATTGTAAAATGGGTAGAGTTCTAAATTATTCCAAAAGTAACACTAAAAACAGAACACATAGGAATTTTTAGGATGCAGGTTTTGATGAACAATATTGTTAGCTATTAAAACTTGCCTAACAAACTGCATGCATAAAAATATTACAGGTAATCTACACTATTATTTATACTGAATGAATGAAAAATTGGCTTTTCATAAATTCTTGCATGGATTCTTTCAGAGTACCTACACAGTTGCCTGGAAATACTATTTTTGATGTGCCTATATTTTCTTCATGGATTATGAGGTAAATTTTGGCTAAGAATATGTGAAACGTATTTTACAAAGCTATTTGGACCTTTTATTGTTTTTTGCTTTTTGTATTTCTGAGACAGGGTCTCACTATGTAGTTCAGGCTTGGCCTTGAGCTCACTATATAGTCCACGCTGGCCTCGAACTTGTAGCACCCACCTGCCTTTGCCTCCCAAGTGCTGCTATCTGGACCTTTTTAAAACTTGGTAAAGGGGTTGGGGATTCAGCTCAGTGGTTAGAGTACTTGCCTAGCAAGTGCAAGGCCCTGAGTTCGATCTCTGGCACCAAAAGAAAAACACAAACAAACAAACAAACCAAAAAAAAAACTTGGTAAGTGTCTTTCAAAGAGAAAACATAATTTCTTAATATTAAACAGAATATTTATATAAGTAGCATATTCAGCAGTATGCTCAGGTGTGTGTGTGTATATGTGTGTCCATGTGTGTCTGTGTGTATATACAAAAAGAAAGATACTGATATTGGTTAACAATGACAAAGAAAGGATTTGGATCGAGATCTTTCTATCATCTAATTTCATCTTGACTTAACTTAGCATCGCATTTTGTAGTTGTTAAATCATAAGATAGCTATACTCTGCACCTGTCTTTTGTTTCCCTTTCTTCCTTCCATCACTCCATGATATGCTGCTTCATTTTTTTCTGTAAATCTGATTCAATCCTTTCTTTGGGGGAGAGCTTCCAATGCAAGGTTCCTCATTTTCTCTTATCTATGACAATTTATGAAACACTTTTCGGTAATATATTGCTACCTCTAATCCTAATTCTCTAATATTTAAAATTCCACAACTCATCAATACTAAATGATGTGCAAGAAATGAAAGTATCAAGTCCAAACAGTTCTCCTAATATTAATGAATCTTATCAAATTTTAAGAAATAAATGATGTCAACTCTCTATGAATTCTTCCAGAAAACAGAAGCAGAGGATACACTTCTTAACTCATTTGATGAGGCCACAATTACTCTCATACTAAAACCGGATTAAGGCATAACAAAAAAAACATTAAAAGTCAAGTACTTCTCATGAACATAGAAAAAAAACTGAATATTAAGCAATCAGATCAAAATATTTATTATAAAAGATTTAAAATCATATACCAAAATTAAACAGGAATTAATGTAGGTAAAATTCGTTCAAATTCAAAAATCAATAAATATAATCTACCACATTAAAGTCAGAGGGAAAAAGTAATATGATCATATTAATTGTTGGAGAAAACAAATTTGACAAAATATGTGACCTTTACACGGTAAAAACTCCAGAAAACCAGGAATAAAGAATTTCTTCAACATGATAAAGAATATCTAAAAGAGAAAACATCTACATTTTTCATCATACCCTGTGGTGAGAAATTCGCTATTTTCTGGTTAAGATAAGAAAGGAGGCAAACAAGTATGAAGGAGAACATTTAAAAGCAGAAAAAGCATGCAAACTGAAAAAGAAATAAAACCATCTCTTTAGTAAATGACATGATTGCCTATAAAGAAAACACAAAAGGATCTACTAAAAGAACAACAAATCCTCAAACTAGTAAATGTAGGTACTAATATCACAATATATAAGGTCAAGATGCAAATCAATTGTTTGATAACAAAATTTAATAATTAGATCTTTTAATTTGAAAGCTAAATACTACTTAAATTGCCTGACAAAATTGAAATACTTAGGTATAAATCTAACAAGTTATGAACAATACTAGTCTTTAAAACTATAAAACTATGGAGAAATAAATAAAAGTATATCTAAATAAAAAGAGACATATCTGTGCTCAAGGATTGAATGACTAGATATTATTGAAATAACAGTTCTTTCAAACTCCATCTGTAGATTCTATATTATCCTGATCAGAATCCTAGGAAGCCAAATTTTAGATGATGACAAACTGATTCTAAAGTCTA